>MU275323.1:31734-44716 GCA_022160315.1 Panus rudis PR-1116 ss-1
AAGTCTCAGCTGTTTATGAGATGTGTCAGCAGAGATGGTATATATGGCATATTGCTTCAGAGCAACTATATGGCCTGGTGGTCTAGTGGTTAGAGCTCTGCTTGACAGTGCAGTCTGGAGACCCTGGGTTCAATTTCTGATGGTGCCAGCAATGTTTTATTTTATTTTATGATTGTTTTTGTGTACTAAAATGAATTGTAATGATGCTTATTATTGATTTGAATACTATTAATCTATATGGTGATGTCTTGTAACCAAGATCAATACAATGTTGAAATCAATCATGGAATAGTACTGGAGGAAAATTGTAGTCATTTATAGACAATTTTCTCTAAATTGGCACTAATTGTATTCTCCAAATTAGAGAAATAAAGTCCAGAATTAGGGGGGTCTAGAATATTGGAGCCTATTGGAGAAAACCAAGACAAAAATGACAACTATATCCCATTATATCTAAATTATCTACAATTGGCAAGATTAGGAAAATGAGGTTTTTCCTGATGATAGGTTGCTGCTTCTCCGAAATACATAGTCGTATCTGCAGCGCCAGCACCAGGATACTCGAATTCTCCATCCACGTTATGTCTTGCATATGTTGTCTTCTCGATGAAGCTTGCTAGTTTGGCTTTTCTTAGTATGTTTGTACCTTGCGTGAAATCGTCGGTTACGTGGAACCCCCGATCTCTGCCTGAATGATGTCTGTGTAAGTCGGCCTCACGAAGTACCTGTAACACGGCACGGTACTCATTCTGAAGGTGAGGTGACGTGTGCTTCTTTGTGCGCGGAGCTAGCTGCACCTCCTCCTCCATCTTGGCTTGAAGCTGCAGGAAGTGGAACACATGCATCGAGAGGACGTTCCGGTACCAATGATCGCTGAATTCCTTTCCTTTGTGCTGTGCCATTTCTTCCAGCCACTTATTGAAGTGTTCTTGCATTAGGTCTAGCTCGAGAAAGTGCCCTGGCTTTCCTTCTAGGTTCACTAGCCAATTCTCGAACAGTGCGATCCGAGTGGCGTCGGGGAGCTCAAATTTGATCTTGCAATACATGTCAAGAAGGTATGACGTATAATGAGGGTGCCCCAACCCTGCGAAGGTAAAGACCCAGACCTACACCCTGGTTAGTCAATTGATAATGCTGGTATCAGTCGTGCTGTTCTAACCTTCAAGACCTCCCATACGCATCCGATATGTCCTTCGGAGACAGCTCAACACACTTCAAGGAACCAGATGCCATCGCGTATAAGCAACACCGAGTTCGCAAGGGACCAGTCTCCCTTGAACGCTTGCTCCGAGTCTGGTGAGTTTTCCATTGAACGGTCTTGGCTCGCACTCTCGGAACCCACACTGTGGGGTGCAGCCTGAGCATATGTCGCATTGCTGCCACGAGCCTGAGGTGCTGCGGTCTCGGATGGGTGCAGACTATCTTGGTCCAGCAGTGCACGCTCATAGGCTTGGGTACTTGCATACCTCGCCCGCAGCGTCTTCGCAGCCTCCCGGAGCTGCTGTATCGTAGGCAGATTATCCTTGCGTTGCTCAAAATAATCGACGATATCTTGAGTTCCGTGATACACCCTGCTTAATAATGAGCATGCTGATAGCTGGCGAGCATATAACTGACATAGACGTACTCCCAACAGCGAACAATGTGTGATTTGACGGAAACCTCGACAAGACGTTGATTGGGATAGAAATCTGGCTTTTTCAAGTCGGATGGAACCCGACTATTCATTGTTTTTGCCATGTAGCCTAAAGTGGATGGATCCACTGTATCGGCATTGCCTGTACCCCACTTTCCATTACACAGACGGCCAAGCTCAGTCCATTTGGTGTGCCACAACTCAAGAACCTCCAAGATGAGACCAAGCGAGCAATAGTTACCATTCTCACCAGAAGCCTCTGGTGAGAGATACTTCTTGACGTTGCCCATTGCCTCGTATGACTTTCCATCGCCGTGTACGAACTGGAGGCGATCATTGTACTGCCCCTCGCTGATGCCTATCTGACCTAGAAAATCCACTATTGCCTCTTTCATCCCCAACGCAGAAACCTCATCGGCGGAATTGGTACCAAGCGGGTGGACTTCCGTATGACGGTTTGGATCGATTTGATACTTTTTGAGTTCGGTAGTGAATAGCGAATCGACGGCAAGTTTGTAACACTTGAACGCAGGCACGTACTCCACCAATACTTGAACAAAGTGGAGTTCAGACATGAGGTCGAGGTGATCCCAGTCAAGATCGGCGAGCAGGTCCTCTAATGTAAGGTTTGCCCGTTGATTCTCTGCGCAGCGTTCCTGATATGCCTTCAAGTCTGTTGCTCCAGGCGGAACATTCTCTAGAACGACAGCGGTCGCGCCCGTTCCCTTGATCATCTTGTCCTCTCGTCCAATGGCATGCTCGTAATGTTTTTTGTATTGCTGTATGTTATCCATGACAATTGACTTCTCCCTCTGCTGGTCAGTTTTTAGTGCCTCGCGCTTCGCTTCGGCCATACCCGCCAATGCACTCTGTGTAGTTGAGTACGTTGTACACTGGGCTAGACGTGTTCCTATACGATGAACGGATTGATGTGCCCGCATTGAGAAGAGTGTAATGCCGCGACACAAAGGAAGTAGGTTAACCCATTGATTGCACGCATAGATGAGCTCACTGATGACACTCGTGCACACCTAGTCATGGTGTAAGCCACAATACTCCGACGACCAAACACTTGATACTCACGTTCTCTTTAGGACGGTATCTTCCGCGTGCCTTCCGCATTTTTGCACCAGGGTGCACCACCTTCCTTTTTTTAGCCACTTTCTTGCGTTCCGGCCCCATGAATGTTGTGAGAAGGGAGCATGTGAGTGGTGCATGCCGTTGATATAGCTCTCCCAAGGACTTGAAGGAGAACCTCCCGATGAGGTCCCACGAAGCCATTGCATCTCGTGTTGCACCACGTTTGCCTCCCCTTCGTAGAGCGCCAGTATCCGAGGAGTCTCCAAGTCTGCCAGTGCTACTGTCTGAGTCAGACTCTGAGTCCTCCTCATCTGACTCTTCCGAGTCAGCATCTGACTTATCAGAGCTGTCCTCCCACTCATTAGAATTGTCCTGCCCCTCATCATCGACCACATTGGTCGTTGGGACGGTATGATCCTCGGCCTGCAACTTGGACGGCCTGTTCTTGGATGTTGTCTGAGTTGCACGTACTCGGAGGCCAAGCTCGTGAGTGGTCAACTTGTTAGATTCTTGAAGGAGCTGAGATCCAACTAGCAACACAGCCCAGCTGCTAATGGCAGGTTTGGCGTAGGCAATGGGGATGTTGGTGTGGTCGTTCACTGTTGAGAACATAAGTTCTCGTTCGTGATCTCGAGGAGGCGGGTTGGAGTCCCGGTTTGAGTACATCAACTCGACGATGGAAACGGGACTGTGGTGAGACTTTCCCTGTAAGAAACGACTGACGAAACCGGCATGCGCAGGGTCCCGATGTACCTTGTTTCCGTATTCATCAACCTCCCGGAAGAGGAGGTATAGAAGTTGGCCCAATGTCCAGCCCTGTGTTTCTCTGATATATGTAATGACATCCTCAATCTTCTCTGGGACAGTCTGCCGTTTTTTTCGGGGACTTTTGTTGCGACCTTGAGCCTCATTTTGTGCTGCAGATGGCAAATTTGAAGGTTGAATACCAGTAGGGCCCAGGTCTGAAGTTGACCCTGGTTGATCTGCTCCACTGCTAGTTTGCGGTGGGCCTGTATACATGATGAACATGTCAGGAGTTTCAGATGGCGCATTGCTCTTGCGTCATCCCATAGCGGCCGTGGTGAGGAATATAAAAGGCTTTTCTTGAATTTCATTCGCAATATTTTATCTTACATCGCCTTGTCGATCAGTATCCGCCCAGCGTTTGGTATAACAATGCTGCTCGTGATCTCAGGTGACACATACTTGCTGACTACCGCGATGTAGTATGTCAGCGGAACACTTCGGCACACGGCAACGCAACGGCATCATGTTCAAAGCTTTCCATTCTCCTCGGGTATCCCCGAAACCGGGATCACCTGCGAGGACCCGCAACTTTAGCGCAGACTATACTACAGAGAACGATTATCTTCTCTGTGATTGTCTGTGGAGGAGACTACTCATCGGCCAACGAGTGCGAGTCTTCAACCTGCCGCACAGTGTTGTGTATGTGGCTCTTCCGTTTTTGCCAGTGGTTCGGGTTTTCCGGCGACGTATGTGGTGGGATACGACGTGAGACATGCACGTAATGAGGCTAGAGAAGTCGAGGGAAGATAATGTCAAAGGCGAATTGCATGCTGTTGCACGGCGTTGACAGCAGCAGACAGTAGCTCTAACCAACGCTGACCTCGACTTCGCGATTGCGCATACGACTTTACTGATTGATATCAGAGTTAACAGATATGAGAACGATAAAGTCAATGACCAAGCTGCAGTGTAGCGCTGTCATCGTCAATGAGCAGAGGTATAACCCAGATCTAAGTACTGGCCCTTGGAGGCTACAGCAACCGCCACGTCATGTGATCGCAATAAGATCAGTGGCGCAAGTTCTCTTGTTGCTCTCAAGGTTCCCTCGACCGGTTTTTCTCCTTCACGTTGTTGTCGCCAGTCGAACTCGCTCTTCAAGTTCACGTTTTTCGCCGTTCGGTCAACGTGCCTTCTCGATTTTGACTTGTCTATGTGTGATGGGGGCCTGTAAATTTACGCGTAGGCTTACGCGCAGAGTCTTGAGGGACGCGCAGAGACGCGGATAGACGCTCCGCGTCTGCTCTTACGTGTAGAGACGCGGCAGGGCGCGTCGATAGTTGCACGTGCTTGCACCGACGCGTCGATGGGGCGGGCATGATGTGTTGGATGCGTCGACGACAACGCGTAAGTTGAGCGCTTCCCTTCACTAATGCCGACAGTTCACAGTACTTTATTGAGTGCGTGCACATTTTCCCGTGGGGCAAGTGACGGAAAGTGCATCAATGTCACTTACTTATATTAGGTGTGACATAGCCTGGCAACTTCAAGGCGGATACTTGCTGCCATTGTCGGTACAGTGAAGTTTCCCCCACTCCAAATTAGAGACCCAATCATATGTATACTACTGGTATCCAGCTGTACATAGTACTGGTAATAATTTGACAGAGTGCTTGCTTGAGCGAAGCTTCTGCCGAGCAGGGGATAAGCTTTGGTCAATGGCGCAAAAGTCCTAAAGTTCATGCAAGGTTTCTCAGGCCTTCAAGCTTAAGCTTCAAGTCGACAGTAATGAAAAATGCACCATTAGTTGCACTGTGTCAAATTAGATACATTTTGAATGTATTCAACACATCGCACAATCAGTCCCTTCAGTGTCATGGTATCGAATGTTGGATGACAATAAACGAGTTTACATGGGAATATACAAGAGTCCCTAACCTCACACAAAGGATCACAGTCACAGTGCATTCAATAACGCAGATTCAGTCTCGAGAGTCGGAAATCTGAAAACGCACCCTAAGCGCCGTATTGGTTCGACGCGCAAGAGGTGCAGCGTCGACGCGTTGAGGACGCGGATCATGTGAAAGAAGATCCGCGTCGAGGACGCGTTGGTCGCACAGGGACGCGGTGGAGACGCGTCAGTAGATGCGGCACAGAAGCGTCGCAGGAGCGTTTACGCGTAAGAGACGCGAATCACATGACAACAAATACGCGTCGATTGCGCGTAAAAGGTGCTATCAACGCGGTGGAGACGCGGCATAGAAGCCTCGGCGCGTCAGCAGCGCAGCTCACATGATCTAGGGCGCGGGTCTCGAGATTACTGAGAAAGACATGTCAACTCTCTTCCCTGCAGTTAGAATGGAAATAGAAATGAGTGAGAACGATTCACATTACCAGTGCGGAGCTGTATACCGAGTTTTGAGCCTTTGCAATATGTAGAGGGCATTAAATGCGCTTCATTCTGATACGAGAACGAGAACATGTAGTGGTCACGAGGCACGATGGCGCGTTGATGGCGCGTCAACGCACGCTTTGATGCGCGTAAAGAGTCCGCGTCTCTGCGCGGGCGCGCGGGCGTTCGCGCGTCCCTCCGCGTAAAAATCACTGACCCCATGTGTGATAACATATTACGACCTCTCGGACTTTGCACCCACTCGAGATAACATACTGTAACATGGAGCACTCCGCAAGTACTTCGACGCTCTCTTGCATCCGACATGGAACGTATAACTGCGAGCTTGGTTCACAGCTGTGCTCCATAGCCTAGGTATGTAGTGTTTCTAGATGCTGGATTGCCCACTTGTCAGAGTTCTTCAGCAAACGCGCGGAATAAGCTGTTCACGCAACACCATCGTCTGCCATCGTTGGTATCGCAGACATCTATACTGAGCTCAGGCTACCCTACTAGCCTGTACACCTCCGCTCTTTCGTTTACCGCCGCCTGCTACCTTTCCCTTACCAATCTCACTATTGACACAGAAAACAGGCCACTAGATACGCGTTACGACATATCTCAGGGGGGGAAGGGGGGGGGGCGTTGCAGGTCGTTGCCTTGCCAACCTGGGCAACGCGATGAGGTTTCTTTTGTACGCCGTATTCTAGTTCCTTGGTTTGCCAAGTGTATTTTGATATTGGGTCCTCCTAGCTAACTAGTTACTATTGCTATTGTGACGGACATGAGGTTGGAAGGCATGAAATCATTGGTGAGCAAGGCAAGTTGGATCCCTGCTAACCTCGCCATTACTACTTGCATGCATATCAACTATAGCGCCGAGGGCAGAATATAACTACCCTCCTCTCAGTTGGGAGTTCGCCATACCCAACACGCCCACCAACAAACGACTGTAAGCACTCCTCGCTCTCTCAATGTTTGATATATCTGCTACATCGTTTGCGCCCGCAGTGCTTGTGAATTCCTCGCAATCTGTCCTGAGTATGTCCCGCAAATTTGATTTTGCTCTTGTGCCACGCCCTACATCGTTGGCCATTCTGAGCATGTGAAGGGCTCTAACTACGGCATGAGTCGACTTGATGACGGCTGCAGCATGACAGTAGTGGATGCAGCTAGATATACCACAAAAGAGGATTGTGGCAACAAAGTGTCTCTGCTCGTACTGGTACTGAAATCTCAACGTCAACCTCCTGGTGTGGAGAGGCCAAGTGGAACACACATCTTTCTCTTAAACTTGGGCCCTGACTAGATATGGTGTCATAAGGTCATATCCAAGGAGGAATTGGAACCCTGTCTCGAGGGAGATCAAGGTGATTACCAGTGATGAGTCAATGCTTCCGATGGTGTCTCGCGTATGCTCACACAACGGACGATTACAGACCTTCTCCCGTTATTAGCGTATCATCACCAGGCATTTCACGAATGCCGCGAAATTCCACGGACGATAAAATATCATGAGGAGAATGCCAATTGGAAGGGGTGGGCAATCATCCTCAACACATATACAAACGGAAGACGCTCTCACCACGAAAAGATCGAGCTGCTCGGGGACTTCTTAACCATAGAGTTAGCCTCGGTCGACAAAGCGAAGTCCGCATGGCTGTTGGATTTGATCTGTCGCGGTCCCCCAGGTCTATTTCCACCTTGGGTTAACATCAAATGTCAACCGTCTCCGCTTCTTGTCCGCGACCTCTTGAGGCGCTATGCCGAGGCAGTAGGAGATTGGACTCCCAGCGTACATATCTTCCGGATATTGGCAGTGGAGGATATCGAATTCGCCAAAGAAGTGTTTCCCTCAACTGTGACCGCAAAAGCTGGAAGTCCGACATTCTAACGATGAAATGGTCACTCTCTGCCGACGAATTGAGGATGCACTGCCAGTGGCAGCCCATACCATCACGAGTCAATGGCTCCCGCTTCCTTTGTAATTGTATCAATGAAATGTTACTTGGTTACTTCCTGCTCAGTCCTTCTGATTTGCCGGTTGTACTCACTTCACTCAGGTGAATACGACGGCTACGACGAGCGCAACAACGGTGACCACCATCCTTGCTCTGTGCGAAACAGGCTGAGTGGGTTGCTCGGAATAAGGTGCTCGACTCATTCCACTTCCGTTCGCCAATCGCTATACCTAGGAGGGCTAAGAGCTTCAGCCCAGTGGTATTGTTGACATGAAGGAACGTGTTCGAGCAGCCAATCTGAATTCTTTGCTGTTGACTGTAGCGTTGGCTGATGTCGACGTGGAATAAGACATCACAAAAATGGCATCCAACTTCGAGAGGTATGATAGTCTCTCTTGAAAATGCTGTATTGCCACTCAATCAACGTTGGAGAAACAGGGGACAGTACTGGGCATAACGATGTCATCCCCTATACGAGCAACGTAGTGACCCAAACGCACATTGCCAATTTACTCGGACGACGCTAACCTATCTCCTTGGCTCGCACGCCAAACCTCCACACCGCCTTCACCACCAATCACAGCCAACCCACCATTCCAATCGATATCCAATACCTTCCCACCCTTGCCTTCCCAGACCTTGAAACTCGCAACAGCACTCTTCGCGCTCCTCGTATCCCAAAGCCTGACGATCCCATCATAAGCACCGGTCATGAACTGATGTTCGGACGGTGCGCTTGAGTCGGACGAGGGTTCGGGGACAGCGATACATGAAGGCGTGGCGGGGTGCATGAACGTTGCTGCTGAGGGTGTTGTTGTTGATAGTTCGGGTGCACGGACGTCGTATTGGCATACTGTCCTGTCTGTGGATGATGCCAGTACAGACGTTCCCGATGTTGTGAGTGCGAGATCTAGGAAAGGTTTCGCAGAGGCGTTCTGGGGTTCGTGATTTGTCAGTCAAAGTTGGGGCAGTAAACAGAAACTAAAAGGTGATACATACGATTGTACTAGTACATACGCCGTTTTCGACATCCCATACCCTCACAGTCGAGTCGAAACCGGCACTATACGCGGTATTCTGTTTACCCTTCACATGAGAGAAGATAGCTTTGGAAACGCGTGCGGTATGGCTTTTGAGCACGTTCAATGGTGCTTTTCGTCTAATATTCGCAGACTCGGCGTTATCGACTTTACGTCTCTTTTTTCGGTCGCCGCCTTGAACTTCGTCGATGGGAACTTCGTCCGACGAAGGGATAATCGTGTCCCAAACACCAATCAATCCGTCCCATGAGGCGGTAAGTAGAGTTTTCCCGGTCGAATTGGCCGCTATGGAAGAGAGCGGCGCGGTATGGAGGTGTAATGAGGCCAACGTCTGGGATTTTGGCCCTTGAGCATCCGGAGAGACCTTCGTCAAGCGTGCAGTCAGATCATGTGATCCACTTGCGATAAGATGCGTATCGTCCTCGTCGAAGCCTGCGAGGTTTTGGGGAATGACGGCGAAGGATGTGACAGGTGCTTCGTGTAGAGGAGACGTTTGGAGGAGATTTTGTGAATAGTCGAAAGCGCGAAGGTAACCATCGTATGATGCTGTCAGTAAACGACTGTAATGCGCACAAGAAAGTCAGTAAAACAGTAAGCGGGAGTGAAGCATGGCGGTCGATACCCGTGCGGAAGAATAGTGAAACTCACTTAGGCAATTTACAAGACACGGAGGAGACCCATTCATCATGCGGTAGTGTGGACATCCTCTGGGGAGGCATAATCGACTCGAAATACTCGATCTCGAGTGTTTCTTCCTACGGTTGAGTACAAGTCAATTTATGGCGACGTCAGTTATAGTTCTTAACCAAACAATGAGATATACATCTCAAGAAAACGAGAGCCTGAACATACCTCGCCGATTCCTTTCTCCGAACACCATTCTCCAAGCGTTGTCCTGAGGATTTCACCGCGTACGAGAAAATCAAACGGGATGGGTTTCGGTAGAGACAAAGCTTTGTTAACGAGTTGAGACAATTGGTAACGACGCCATGATGCTGGGATCATGAACTTTTGGGAGGGGAGGGCGTAGGGAGTTTGGGTCGTGAATACGACCGGATGAGTAACCTCTGAGGTCGAGGGGGAGGCCATTTTCGTCTAGTGTCTAGTTTTTTACGGGTCGTATTGATGAATCTGAAGCAAGTAACGCATGAATAAATATCAGTCACAAGGTTTGCGTCTCGAGTTACTCACCACGACGGCTCAGGCCAGCAGGCAACAGTTGCTTTGACACAGTCTCGAAGTTTCGTACATACTTCCGAGTCGTGAAGTTGGTGCAGAAAGAATTATGAGCGCTACCTGCGGTGTCGATCATATGCACGTGACACTATTGGCGCGACTCAAGCACCGCCGCAGAATCGGCCATCGTACACGCATAAGCACAGTAGGGCCGCATGTATGCGGCAAAGCCCGTTACCTTTATAATGCAATGCAACTTACGCCAGACGATAGTAGTATCCGTATACGAATGACGAACAAAGGGACAACAGAAGTAAGTACTAGAGGTCACTGGCAGTAGGAGAGGACATCTACTTATATACTAAGAACATCAGGAAAGTTGCAAATGGCCCTTATACTACTTAATTAAGTAATTTAAGTAAGATCCAGTAGCTTAAGGGGCATTTTTTTAAGTAGTCAATTTTTCGAGATCAACACTTAATTAAGTAGTGATGGAGGCCAACCTTGTGGGCACCCTCATTAGCTCAATTTACATGGGGGTCCCCTATAAACTTTGCATTGACATCCTAGAGGTATACTCATTGCTTGAAGCACAAAACTTCCCCCCATTAATATGTGCATTCATAAGTTATTAACATGTTTGTCGAGGATGCTTGGGCGCTAAAAATTGCTAAGTATGGTAAGTATCTAAGTAATTGCAACTTTACTGATGAAATAGCAAGTTCTCTGCTAAAGGAGCACGCGATGCGCCAGAGAACTTGAAGACCGTAACGTCACTCCGAGTATGTACTCTTTTTCTAACATCCATGACTCACAGGCAGACAACCTTGAGCTCTGGCGGGCAAGAGGCCTAGGCAAGAGGCGGGAGCGGGAACAGTGTTGTGCGGGTCGACGACTAGGGTCAGAGTCATGAGCATGACTTTACGACTAGTCGGCGACTAGTCGCGACTCTTCAGACTGACCCGACCCATAGCGGTTCCAGGGTCCTACTACTATAGATGGCAATTCCTTCGGAGCCTGACGACTCTGACCTGTATATCCTCCCCGACGTTTCTCTCAATCGACACAGTAACGTATAGATAGCATGATTTTTGAGTATTTATGATAGTTACTCAATGGAAAACATTATCGCGTGTTGTTCATGTGCACTTTGTGCATCAATTACCGGTGGAGTCAAGTGATGCTCCTACTAACCTACTAGCTACGGTTGTGCCTCATGGCGCATGATCCCAGAGATATCAGGTGGGTTTAACACTGCTCGGACATGATACTTAAGTAGAGATACGGCTTTGATGGTTTTATCACGCAGGATCTCTCGCCCATTATGCCTGGCCCTCGTCAATGGTACCGGGAGTTGTTCTTTGACCACCCTGACTACAACCCGAGCGGCCCCAAGCTGCCTCAGGTTTACACAAACAATTCAAAACAAAAGATCAAATGCATATGTAAGGCGTGCTACAACTTTCTGGTGGAGGAACAGTTAGCCTTGGACCGAAAAGAGGTCGAAGCGGGCACTCGAGCAGTATGCCGCGAGCGCAGTGCAATTATTGCAGCCAGTAAGTATCAATTTATTTCGACACTCTCGTTTACTGATATCGATGGTTTTTCAGTGTGGTCGGCTCCTCAAGAGCCTAAAGATCGTCGCGTGTGGACATCTAGCCACCGTGACTCGCTTCTCTCGCATTTGAAGCACTGTCCTCGAGTGCCTGAAGAAATCCGCCGTCGTGCAGCCACCGCGCTCTTGACTCAAGCGCAGGATACTACCAATCCCGCCGAATCCGATAACGAAGGTCCACCGCTCACCATAGTACCTGTAACGTGGGTACCGGCTCCGCCTCCAGCGGCATCTTCTGCAGCTGGGCCTTCAACGCCTGCTAGATCCACCTTTCACTCCCACCCAAACCCAACTCCGCTCTCAGTGTCGACAGGTTCTTTCACGGGGGTTCCCCCACCATCGATTTCGGCGACCTCTGCATCTCCTACCCCGTCCCCATCTCCTGCCACGGCTCTTGGTATTACCGGTCTACCGTATGTATCTCAAGGCAGCTCACCCTCGTACTCGCCATCTCCTACTGGAACTAATCCTATACAACAATTTCCCTCGAGTGTCGCTGTGCCTGCTTATAAGCGTCAACGTCCAATCTCTCGGAGCGCTTCACGAGATTTTACCCCGAAGACAACGCAGCCCGTCTGGTCTGACTCAGACCAACATGACTTCGACAAACATGTTGCTCATGCGACCGCTTCAGCAAACCTCCCGCTGCGTTGGGTTGAGGACCCAGAAGTTATCGCGCTTTTCCAGCGCTTTGTACCCGCCGCTCACATCCCTTCGCGCAAGGTTCTTACAAAACGGTTGATCCCTACGGAGGTTAACAATCTTCGTACTGCAAGTCATAACAAAACCGTTGGGGCACTGGCTACAGGACAAGCCGATGGATGGTCGGGTGGTAATTTCCACCATTACCTGGTGTTCATGATGATCGCCGATGGCAAGGTGAGTCGCCGCACCAACCTGTGTTTCAAGACCAGCAGAACTTTATTAATGGAATTAATGGAAACTCCGTTCTAGGTTAAGACGGTCATGCTCCACGATGCCTCCTCTGAGCGCAAGGATGCTAATAAGCTCCTCGAACACATGCTCCAAGCTCTTGAGACCATGGAGCGTGACCACAAAGTCACTGTCATTGACTTCATCGGGTGAATCCTTGAAGGCGTGCAAGCTTCTCAAGCAACTGCGTCCAGACTTGATTGTTCTCCCTTGTTATGCTCATCAAGTAAGGTTTCAGAGGCTTCGTTTACATGCTGCCAGTGTCTAATATTTGACTATAGGTGAATCTTGTTGTTGGGGTCTACTTCAAGTCAGGCGCACCTTTCCTCAAGTATGCTGATCAGGCTGACGAGCTGATCACTTGGCTCCGAAGCAAGACCTATGTTCTTGCATTGCTTCGTGATA
>MU275323.1:44991-64508 GCA_022160315.1 Panus rudis PR-1116 ss-1
GGTGAGATAGTGTTGATCTATTTGTTGCCAAAGTTTTGCTGAGATTATGGGTCTTATTAGGATCAAGAATCATCTGGAACCTCTCGCTATGGCTGCAAACATTACACAAGCAGATAACGCTCGCCTCGATAGTGTTCTCCTCACCTTTGCTCTCCTCTATCATCATTTCGACACACTCTCTGATCCATCGGAGGCATCTGTCCGTACTGCTGTCACCGAAACAATAGATGATCGTTGGATGAAAGCTGATCAGGACGTCTTCATCGCCGCCATCATTCTACATCCTGATTATATGACAAAACCCTTCCGCAAGGATCCCAGTGCAGGCATCTTTTTCTCCCCAGTCAATGTCTATACCTTGATGGCCCGCCTTTATCACCGTTTCTTCTGTGAACCACCACCGCGCTCTCTTCTGGATGAGGTCCGTGACTACCTCAAGCATCGAGGTAGATATTCTGGTTTCGCAGCCTTGTTTGCACAACTTGAAGAGCAATCCTTCTATGATATTGCTGAGGTGTGTGAAATATAGTTTGTGTCTGAGTCATCGACTGACATCTGATATTCATAATGGGCAGGAGGGCAATTCCGATTCTGAGGCTACTAATGGTCCAAAACGCCACAACCCTTTGCGCACCTGGCAGGACACCATTGTCAATAATGAATGGACACCTCTCGGGAAGATTGCGCGGCGGGTACTATCTGTTTGTCCCAACTCAGCTTCGTGCGAGAGGTTCTTCAGTTCACTCAAGAGAATTCTCACTGCTCCGCGTTCACGACTGTCCAACGAAAACCTCCTGAATATTGCCGAGCTGAATAGCTACATCCGTAACGAGTATCGCACGGCAAATCCACGGGCAAAGAAACGTCTGAAGAGGGCGCTGCTTGTCCGGAGATCCAATCAGCCTGATGCAACTGGCACAGAGGCACGTGCAAACACTGCTGAAGGCGGTAACTCCTCCGAGTCAGGCCCTAATGCTCCACCTACCATTCCGCAACGAAACCAGCCTCCACCGGCATCCCAGGAAGTTGACTCGGAGAGTGGCCCAATGGGGAATCCCGAGGATGCAGATAGTATCTCGGACGACGAAGACGACGACACATCAGCAAAACTACACATTGTCTTGGGCAATCTTGATCTTGGCGACCAATCTTAGTCTTAGCAAGATCTATCTTAGCCTTCTTACACGTCTTGCAGTCTCAATGATTATCTTCGCGGTCTTATCACCATCTTGTACATGCTACTACCAATATGCTACTAAGTACTAGTTGACAGCATGAATTGATTAAAATGCTATCTCATGCGAGTGATGGTCGGCAAATTTATTTACATAGAACCTCTTGAAAGCATCCAGGGACTCTGAAAAGTTCAACTCTCGTGGAATGAAACCAGCACCAGCTACCCCAATCAAGTGGGCACCACGAAGGATAGAATCTAAGTGAATCACACCTTGGATGCGCGCACCGCTCTCATCTTGATCTGGTTCCACAACCCACATGCCTGTTGTCTCATCCGGCATGTCAGACACGGGAGAAAACCATGTGACAAGGGCGCATGGGAATGTACGTCCAAAACACTTGAACTGGAAGAATAACAAGACACGTGCGACATGCAGGCCACGGAAACCAGGGAGATCAGGGTCCTTCTCTACAAAGATGCAATCCTGACGACCTGCACCACTTCGCCAAGACGATACTGCACGGATACGCTCACGATGCATGCCACCCACACCGCACGGGTCGCTAGGTGAGTAATAAGTCGAGACGGCGGAAGGATATATATGAATAGAGTTGGGAATGGGCGGGCAGTCATCAATGTCCACCTCAACGCTAGAGGCATCGGAGTAGGGATTGAGCTGCTCAAAGAGGAAGCGGCGGATGAGGATGGGTAGCTGCAGAAGATCAAGATGCATTGCAAGCTCAACGGGATGGGTAGGGTAGTTTCGCACTGACAAAACATGTCAGCGTGCAGTTCAGGATAAATCTCGGAGAACACACTTACAATAACAACGCGCGAGAGTGACTTCTGCCATGACAGGTTCACCCTCAATGGCACCATCGTCACCATCATTGTCGTCAGCATTGACAGATCCAGATGCAGCAGAGGCCTGCATGTTACCCCCGGAAGATCGAGAGAATCGTGACAGCGAAGGCATCATGTGAGTGGAACCGAACAACATGCCGCGCGCAGTGAAGTCGACGCGCGCAGCTGCAAGCTTATCGAGCCGTTGGTTGATTAAGAGCATCTGCCCCAGTGCCTCATACTTGTTCGTGCGACGCCACGGCTCTTTGACGGCTTTGATGTGCTTTGACTCTGTAATCGAAGAGCAGAGACCGTTGGGGGAACCAAACATTTGGATCATGTACCGGTAATGCTTCAGCGAGTGCTGACGGGGAAGCGAAAAGCCAGATATTCGAACGCCCGTCTCCTGGAATATTTCGCGTTCTCTGTGAAAGGTCGCAAGGGCCTGGTCTATCTTAACTAGTGTGTCTTCATCAACATCAGGAAAAACCTCATTTTCCAAATCTTGCCAATTGTAGACAATTTAGATATGATGAGATATAATTGGCATTTTTGTCTTAGTTTTCTCCAAAAAGCTCCAATTATCCAGACTATCCTTATTCTGGACTTTATTTCTCTAATTTAGCAGAAATTTTTATCTCCAATTTAGAGAGAATTATCTATAAATGACTACAATTTTCCTCTAGTACTATTCCTTGATTAATTTCAATATTGTATTGATCTTTGTTACCAGACATCACAATATAAATTAATAGTATTCAAATCAATAATGAGCATCATTACAATTCATTTTAGTACACAAAAACAATCATAAAGTAAAATAAAATATAGCTGGCACCATCAGGAATTGAACTCAGTGTCTCCAGACTGCACTGACAAGCAGAGCTCTAACCACTAGACCAACAGGCCATGTAGTTTCTCTGAAGCAATAGGCCATATATACCATCTCTGCTGACACATCTCATAAACAGCTGAGACTTATGCATTTTTTTGACGGCTCTCTATCACACAGAGACTAGATATCCTTTATCAGCATTAGCACTAGGTTATATAGATAGTGATATCAGTTAGATATTTTTAGCATCATTGGAGGTCAGTTAGTGTCAACACCAATGAGTATACAGTACATCAAAAATATTCAAATCATGTTAGAGTTAGATTGGAGTTAGATTAGCATTGCATTTCTATCAAGCTATACTTTAGGTGAAATTTGTCAAAAGTTAGTGCAATTGGAGCTGGCCTAGTCAGACCTCATCTGACTCATTAAAGTTCATAAACTTTTGCATACTGTTATCTGAAAATTAGATAGACATTTGATCAATAGGCATTTTTAACTTGAATTGGCTATCAGTTGCATTAGATTGGATATATTAGGAAAAAGAGGTTTTTCCTGATGAATGACATCTCGACGGACGAGGTAGCAGAATTCCATGAATGCTGCAATGGCACGGACCATTGCGTTAGGAACATGACCTGTAATTGCGGGTAGATAGACCTAGTACAGATGTAATTGAGTCTTCAAGTCTGCGGCGAGATCATTTGAAGTGAACCTGCCTTCATGAGGGCCTTAGAGTCATCTCCGGTCCATTGCTTGAAGCCACGTCCCTCGGGAAATCGGCGAAGGCCAGGGAAACTGGGGACGGCAGCAATCCTATGAGATGGCATGTAAATCAGTGTTGAACGATGGCAGACAGTCAGCACAACTCACCGCCGGTCAATATCTGCAAGAATCGCTTCAGCCTCCTTCTTTGGATACTGTCCCTTGATGTAATCCTCGACCCATGCCATGATGTGGTCCTTGAATGTTCCCTTGATAACCTGGTGCAAGAGATCCGGTGAAAGCATCTGATGAATATCGGCACGAGGGAACACGACGGTGAATGGCTAGTATATGCAACAATGTCATGCAATGATGTGATTGTTATGATTGTACTGGGCTTACCACAACGTCGGCGACAATTCCGTAATCCTCCCAGAGGGGCTTCAGTTTGCCATCATACGCCGTGATGAGAACGTCCGTGAGCTTATGGCTGCGACGCGTGCTGTCGGATCCATCGAGATCTTCTGGCACAGCCGTACACCTGGATGAGACTGTTAGAATAAGACTTGCACCATTGAGGAAGACAAAGACATACCGAGCACACCATCCCTGTACTATACATGCAAGAAGGCATTGTTCAGGATAGTCTGCTATGTATGGACCAAGACCATAAATTACACGTCGATAGTGACCGTCGGCACACAAGGTAACTTCTGGTGTTGTCATAGCAGGGCGGAGTGACTCCATGATGTTCTCCAAAGACTGATGAAATAGTTGACGACGGAACTTGCGGAACTCAACACTGTCAGCATGACCGCGTTCAGCTAGAACGGGAATGTAGAAGATCAGTCAATGACTACCTGAGAAACTAATTTGTTCCGACACATACTTTTCGGAATTGCGAGGAAGGCAATCAACGTTACCGCGTTTCGATGAGCATGCCTGGCAGGATTGTGGACGAGCCCGTTGGAAAGATAGAGAGGGTAGTATTCGTTTTGGCCCGTAGCAATCAAGACGGTTGTCTTATCGCTGCCTAATACCACCGGGCAAAATGTTGCGCCATAATTGGCATCTTCCTTCGCCAGAATATCCTGCATTGGTATCTGTCAGCAAAGACACACCGAACAGCAAGACCGCATACGTACTGCCTGCGACCATGCCCAGTTACCCGACATGAAATCTTCATACTCTCGTTTACAGTTACGGAAGACGCGCTTTGGTGAATAGTCCATGTGCTTGGCGAGGTCGGAATTTCTGAGCTGCTGTTGGAGCACTTCACGGGGACAGCGATACCAAACGTCATATTCTTTCTCCATCCATGAGGGAACCTCGCCGGAGGGCAGTGGTCCTTCATATTTAATGGAGAACGACTGCCACGGGACATCACCTAAAGGAATGGCATCGATGAGGTCATGTAAATGTTCATGACCCGCCAGAGGGGGAGGTATGTCCTCGGGCAAAGTATCATTCCATAGCTGCATCAGTTCGTCGATTTTGCGATTGCCCATTTGCGATTGGCGATATAAGAAGTCCGCCAATTCAAATTGCGATCTACTGTCGAAAGGGCTGAAGTCATCTACAGCACGGAGAGGAGGAGGAGGCGGTGGCGGAGTGTTGAGTGCAAGGAACTCTCCGTTTGCGCGACATGGTTTACCTAGATAGATGCGCATCAGTCAACAATGTTAACTGAATGATTTGGTGAAAGTGTCAACGTACCGGAGAGATCGGGATGTGTGGTGATACGGTACTGTCCCCGTGTTGTACCATGCGCCTGAGCCCCTGGCGCCATTCGAGGAGATTGCCTATGGTGTCCGCGACGTGGTGTACGAGGTGTAGATGGTGCAGAGGATGGGTGATTTGGAGGAGGTGGCGTGCTTTCTCGGCCAGCCAAAGCCTCAGGCGACTGAACCTCCGGAGTACTGCCAAGCATTCCGAGAGGCTGGTCAGCCAGAGGGCCACTGACAGGTGTCGAAGGTTGGGCAACTTGAACTGGGGGAATAGGGTGTACTAAGGGAGCGTTGGCAATAGGATGCATATTGTGCTTGGTGTGGATATGCTTGGTGAGTCCAGACTGGTTGATGAATCGGGCATTGCAGCCTTTAAACTCGCAAGGCTTGTCTCGAGCGCGGAAGATGTGAGCCGATCTGGAGTGTTTGCGAGCCATTGAAAGGTAATAGGATTGGCGGGGGACTTGGAGAGTAGTATGGGTAGAGGCGAGAACTCCTGTGTCGTGCGCCGGCTGAGGATCGCGCAAAGCGACTGAGGCGATCTGGCTCGAAGTGAACCAGATTGATCCAAAAGTGGTGGGCGGTTGACAATATCGCAGGCGGGATTGGTGGACAGAGCTTGGGGAGCCCCCGATGCAAGTGCCGTCCGTTCTGCGTAAAATTTCCTTGCGATTTTTTCGTCTCGCTACAAAGTCGTACCCCCTCCTTGTCCTGTGCCCATCGTCAGCAACCATGCCTCCACGCAAGCAATTCAACATACCCACTCCTGAACGGATGTCCACAAGGGCGAGCAACAAGGAGTACCATGTCCCCGAGAGCCTCTTGCGTAAGACTCGTTGCAGCCCCCAGGAGATTGCTGCGGAGAAAGCTGCCATGGCTAAGGCGAACGCGGAGACTGAAGCGTTTCGCGATGCTGCCGTTTCCAAAGCTGCTGAGGTGGAATCAGAGACGTTGCAGGAGGACAAGGAGTTTGCGGCAAACACCAACCATCCTCCTACCATCGACTCACCGATGCCAGCCCCTGTCAAAAAACCTCTCCCGAAGCCGAGGCCCTGCCGTCGTCTTCCATTATATGGTAGAAAACGCATAAGCTTTACTTTACTTCAACATGCTAATGGTAGTAACTTACCTTTTACCCCGCCGACAGATGAGGACCCGTTCACCGATGGCGAAGGAGAGACGAGAGAGGCCCGGAGTCCTACGCCTGACAGCGACAGTGACAATGGTCCCAAGACCATTGGAGTGAAGCAGCCCATTCTGACCGGGCCCAACAAGCAGAAGAAAGGGAAACAACGTGCCATCCGCGCTTCCATTGAGAAAGCACGAGGACGTTCAAATTCTCAGGAGCGGGAGGTCACGAGCAAGCGCAAAGGTGCTTCTCCCGAGTACGTACTGACTTGTCCATCTTCATCAGACTTTCCTTTACTTACGCTGTCACCTTTCTTCGTCGTCGTGGTCGTCGTCGTCCATCGTCGTCATCTGTCGTTGTCTGTCAGTCCCAGTGCTCCTGCTCCTGCTACCAAAAAGACCAAGGCCGACCTTGAGAAAGAATCCGAGGCCATCGAGCAAGCATGGCGTGACATTATTCGGGCAAGAGCTGATATCAAGAGGGCTCGAAGGGCTGCGCAAGTTGAAGACGCCGCCGCTGCCGCCGCCGACGACAACGACACTCTGGCACCATCCTCAACCTCTACTAACATCAAGGAAACCGCCGCAAGCCCGATCAAGGACACCGCTGTAAACCTGGAGGACGACGCCGAGAACGCCATCCACATCGCAAATTTCTTGGATGACGAAGAAGAGGAGACTCACCTCCTCGATGAACTTACTCGTCGCAAGACTGCGAGGCGTCACTTGTTGGAGGCTCATGCCGTTGCCGATGCAGACGACATGTTGAAGACGATCCAAGGTCATGAGTACATTGTCAGTGGGAAGTCTGGCAATGCAAAGGAAGTCGCCGAGGTCACATTCGGCAGCGGTTTCCTCCTTGCACGCAAGGTATGTTATTATCTTGGATGACCTTCAATATGATGAACTGACCCTGTATACTGATCGTGTTGTGAACCACTCGCTTAGCGCAATCAGATCACGTCGATCATCAAACACAATGACACCGTCAAGGTCAAACAAAGTGGGTAACTCTCTTTACTGGGTAGCAGTATCTTCGAGGACTAACTCATGCTCCTCCTGCCGGGGCGTCTCAATCTCATCCATAGATGCATTTGCTTCAAGTCGGGCAACGGCTACTACTAGCGGCGGGGCCACCGTGACTAGTACAGGTACAAGTACTCAGGCTCTGACTGAACCAACCGCCGCGCAGGCTCAAGCTGTCCTCGTGATTACCAAGTCAGACAAGACAAAGTGGAAGACAGCACATATTCCGGAGAAAATGCGGCCCGTCTTCTCAGGTAAGGTTGTGTTGTGGGCTCGAGTACTGACGGGCTCGCTTGCTCCGTGGGCCACGTTATCCCTCGAGCAAATGCAGGTCCTGTTTACGAAAGCCTTCCCAATGATCGTCGTTCTTCAAAACCGGTGAAAAGAAGATCCCTAGCGGGTCCGCCTCATATTTTTCGGTCGACAACTGGGGAGACCACAACATTATTGTTGATGGTAAAACCAAGAAGGTCAAGCGGGCGACGCAATACATCAAGACGTTGAAGGGATGGAAGAAGGAGAAATGGGATGAGTACCTCAAGGCGGCTTGGGAGCATTATGAGGAACCCAACCGGAAGCAGCGGAATGTTATTGTGATAGATGATGATGAGGAGGAGGACGCTAATGCTACTGACGACGATTTCGTGTATGAATCGGATGCGGGCGATGCTTAAAAGTGCTAGAACAACTTCTATTGTATATACATAGCACACTTGTACTCTTGCTAGTATGAATGAAACCCTCGCTCTTCCGCATCTTGCTATGTTCACCTGCAATACTTGAGAGCCAGCTTGAGACGAACTTGAGGACATTCTTCATCCTGTCTTGTCTGGGTGTCATTCTTGTCGTTCTTGTAGTACTTGGCTAAGAAGAGTGAACCTACTTAGCCAAGATCACTGATCTTGGCGAGGGTCGATCTTGTCGATCTTACACAAGATCCTCAAGAGGGTCAAGATGGGGTGCAGTTTTGCTGATGCACTGCTCAATCCAACCCTACTATACCTAGCCCGTTTTCGCAAATTGCGGAGCAAGCCGTCAACAATACTCAGATATTCCTCGATGACATGGTAAGGATTGCTGAGGAGTTTGACAGCGCTCCTCAGCCTCTCGTCGGCGACTCAGAGGGCAATAATAGTCGGTATGGGGTGCCATACAATGTCAGCCTTGTTGACTTGTTTGACTTCACGAGTACTTATTGGCTGGACATGGTCAAACGTCGTGCACAGAGGTCACTCAACGACGAGCTCGAATTATATTCACTCATAGATTTGGATGCAGACGGTGACCTTGATGATGAAGACGCAGAGGCGGCAGGTATCTGAGTTACTACTGATGTTATCGTAGTAGAAAATATAATTATTAATTTTCATCTGGCATCCGATTGGCTGGCTAAGGTCATATGACCAGGACCCGGAACTCCAAAGAGTCAAGTCGGCGGAGCGACTTTATACCGACTTTATGACTAGTCACGACTAGTCGTCGACTGGTCACCGACCCGCACAACACTGAGCGGGAATGCCGCTGCGCGTGGGAAACTGACTGCACTCACATAAGACAACTGACTTATAAGGGAAAAAATCACGTGAACACGCCAGAATCCCGCAAAACCTGGCAGAAAGATGCGCTACAAGACCCACTACCTAAAGGTAGCGGGAATATCCCTCAAAAAACTGGAATCATCTTGTGCACGTCTACCTTATGGACAACTCTCATAGTCCTACCCGCGAAGAGATCTTCCTTGTCGCTAGGAAACTCGTCAACGCTTTGAACAAGCTGAAGCTATCATGCTGTCTATTTGGAAGTACAGCTTGTGTCTTGAATGGCGTAATGAGGATCCCAAATGTAAGTATTACCTGTCAATTCGAATGAAACATCCTTTGCCTTACTCGAGAATGCTTATTGTCCAGGATGTCGACATGATAGTCATGACGGAATCCCTCGATCAGGAAGCACTCAAACGACTCGTAGTAGGTTGTGATAGGTCATTCTATCTTCTTCCCTCCGGAAAGGTTGGGGAGACGGATACGATGCTCTATAGCGGCCTTGAAGGTGTCATGTCAAACGGGTATAAGCGACGTTGCAGAGTTGATATCTTCGTCCCGCAAACTCTCAACCTCCCAATCATACCCCAATGTCGAATCGAAACCATCGATAACCTCCCTGTGCTCCCTCTCTTCCCATTACTGCTTCTCAAACTACAGGCCTGGTCTGTCCATCACAACGCCAAGCGCAAAAAGTATAAACAATATGTGGACATAGTCGACCTTGCACAGCTCCACGAAATCGCTCGTGACAAGGGCGTCCGTTTGCATTATGCGCAATGGTTGCCGGACAGCTTCTTGGACCCTGCCGTTAAATGCATTCAACGCTACGTTCAGTGTTATGGGAAGCCTGATGACTGGCGGCGAATCGGCTTTGATATTTGAGCCTGCAGCAGACTGGTTTTCCCTCTCCGACGTGCACGTTGTTCATGTTTCCTGCTTCCTCTTCAGTGTATGACCATAGGGCTTTGGTTGCTTTGGTTGTTTCGCGCGTTTCCTGCTACGGTAGATATATTGGCTGATTTACATGCGGTTTACAGAGGAATGGCATGGCTAGCAGATCTTCCCGGTCCTGAAGTTCTCATCCTGAGTACTATGTGTCTTGAGCAACCTGCTCTTCATGCCACAATATGTCAATGCTCATCAAAAACGCAAGAGTACACTGTCCGTACCTACTCGGTTTGTGCAGGAGGTATTCCTAATCGAGCCATTAGGGTTTGCCGCACGCGACACCCTCGTGCCTCTCATAAAGTTGCACGTTCGAAGCACGTTGATTCATCCACTCATCCAGGGACTCGCTCTTCGTATACTCTAGCTGCTCTCTGACTTGACACTATCCTTTTCTCGCAGAATCCATGAGCAGCCCTCCTACCCGTGAAGAGATTTTCCTCGTTGCTAGGAAAGTCGTCGAAGCCTTGAACAAGCTGAGGCTGCCTTGCTGTCTATTTGGAAGCACCGCTTGTACTTTGAACGGCACGTCGAGGACGCCGAACGTGAGTATCACCCACTACGATCTCAACCTCTATTGCTAACTCGCGATGTTTAGGATGTCGACATGATCGTCATGACAGAGTCCTACGACCAAGAAACTCTCAAACGACTCATAGCAAGCTACGACAGATCATTTTATCTTCTTCCCTCCAGAAAGGTCGGGGAGACGTATAAAATACTCTATCGCAGGCTTGCAGGATTCAGACGATCATGCAAAGTCGACGTCCTCATCCCTGGGACACTCAACATCCCACTCATCCCACCCCATCGCATTGAGATCATCGACAACTTCCCCGTCCTCCCTCTCTTTCCATTACTGCTCTTGAAACTACAAGGCTGGTCTGACCATCGCGCATCCTCCAGGAGCGACATGCAGGAAAAGCAATATGTGGACGTCCGTGACCTTGCACAGCTTCTCGCAATCGCTGTCAACAAAGGTGCACATCTGGAGAATGCGCGATGGTTACCAGATAGCTTCATCCAGGCTGCGATTGATCGCGTTCAACGCTATGTCGAGTGTTATCGTCAGCCTGATGACTGGCGACGAATTGGTTTCGATGTCTAAGCTCACCGCAGACTCATAGGCACGAGATTTGTTCACTTCTTTCTTGGCTACAGACTTTGATCTCGGTTCTCTGGTTCTATGGCGCAACTTTCTACTATGTACATATACTTGGCTGATTCATACGGTTTACAGAGGGAATGCAAGATCTTCAAAATGACAGAACTTCCCGGTCTTGAAACTCTCATTCGCAAGAAGACCAACAGCCAACGCCAACGCACCATCTCTCTCATTCGCACCCTGTTTCGACGCGTCCCCCGTATCCACCTGCTCGCCAGGTAAAGGCCCGAACAAGACACTAAGCATTCGACGATCGCCTCCGCCGTGCGAGCCGTGTTCCATCTTCATCGGGAGGTATTCGGGTTTCTGCCATAGTTTGTGGAGTTTGACGGTCGCTTCGCCTGGGTTGGGTAATGCGGCTTTCCCGTGGATTTGTCCTCCGGTCAGCACGGGGTCAGTTATTTCGCGGTATTGGGACTCGACGACTTCCAGTTCCAGACGACCTAGTGAGCCGTTGAACATGACGCGGTAACCCTGATACAAAGATAAGCTGTCATCCTGATATAAACTAGTAGTCTCGCTTACCTCCCAAGGCGAATAGGCAGTCTGAGTGAAAGAGAAGTTGAAGTTAGACCTTCGTTTCGATTTAAGTCATTGAACGAACGTACCAAATGATAGGTCATCGTGGCTCCGGTATTGTAGCGAACAAGCAAAGACATGTCGTCTTCGATACCGATGTCTGGTGCGAACACCTACATTATCCCCCGAAGTAAGTCTAAGGATAGGCCTCTCTCAAAAGCGACCACTCACATTCTGGTCCCGATGATACCCGTCCTCCTTCTCAGCGTCTGCATAAATGCTCTTCAGGGTCTCATCGCTCTCCAAATCCAAAGCAAACGGGTCCCCCTTCGCGTTCTCACTGCCCCTCGCACGTTCATAATCCTTCGCCCAACCATGCTTCTTACCATTCTCCTGGCCATAAAAAGCCAGCCTTCCCATCCCGGCGACTGTGACCGGTTGAGCATTTAGCCACCAGTTCACGAGGTCAAAGTGGTGTCCGGATTTGTGTACCATCAGGCCGCCCGAGTTGGTCTTCTGACGATGCCAGCGTCGGAAATAGTCTGCACCGTGGACGGTGTCGAGGAGCCATTCAAAGTGGACGGAGAGGACTGTTTAGAGTGTGAGTGAGGTGAGTGAGCAAGGTATGAGTGAAGACGAACCTTCGCCAATCTTGCCCTCTGCGATCGTACGTTTGACGAGCTCATGTACGGGATTGTATCTGAAAGGGATCAGGTGAGGAGATACACGGAGACAACTGAGATTCGCAAGACATACCGGTAGTTGAACGTTACAGTGAGATGACGGCCTGTCTTCTTCACAGTCTCCAAGATTCTTCGACACTTTTCGATGTCGGTCGTCATGGGCTTCTCGGTAAGCACCCGTACTGCATCTCAAGATTAGACAAATATTGTCCAAAGTGAATGCGAACCGAACTTACCTCCAGCTTCGAGAGCAGGTACGATGTACACATCGTGAAGAGCGTCGATGCATGTAATTACCACCGTTTCGACCTTCTCCTTGGACAACATCTCCAAGAACTCGTCCGGTTTGTATACAGGCACCTCAGGAGCTCCGAGGTCCTTGAGATATTTGTTGTAGTAAGCTGCACGGACCGCGTTGGGCTCGCATATGGCGACAACTTGGCTGTTCGGTCGTTCCACGATGCCTTGAATGAACATAGCTGCTCGACTGCCGGTGCCTACTACGGCGACTCGGCCGCCTAGAGGTTTGTCGTTCGCAGACATGGTGCAGAGAGACGTCTATTCCTCGAGAATGCGGATAGAATGGGGGGATGAATGTCGAGTCTCTTCAAAGTCGCTCTTGCCAAGATTTGTAGGATCCCCGCTCGTGGAAGGTTAGGGCAGTCGACGGTCGTCTCGGACCGCGCGGATCGACTCCTCCCGTTCTCAAAGTCGAACTAATAAGCACGGATTGAACGCAGCTGACGCTAGTTACAGGAGGTCGATATCACCCAAGTACGCCGCAGGGCGATAACGTCGAGTCTATCTTTGGACGCCGGGCGGCCGAGGGAATGCGGGGTAAGCCGTGCCTGAATCGCGGGGTACTAGCTGGGGAATTGATCGACTCATTGACGGATCCAGGATTCGTTCCTACAAAAACACCTAATCGGTATACGCGACTTTACGGTCTCTCTTGTCTGATGTCCGCGGATGCAGATGACCTACTCCAGGACAGAGCCTGTAGATTATGTGGACATGTGAGTAATCGCGTCTGCCCCTCGCACGTACCATCTCATTTCGCGTAGGACTTAAAACGGGTCGCAACTGAACACAAGACCATCCCTGAAGAGGTAAGCGACGGCCAACTGGATTGACACTTCCACGGTCCGTCCTAGGTTTGTGGCTAATTTGTGGCTGTCGTTAGCAAATTCGCGGTCCGGGTAGGCCAAAAGTCTTATCCAATGTTCAAACAAAGCCAGAACGGTAGAAAAAGCGAGCTTCTTTCGACGTAAATTGGTGGGACTCGTGGGGAGCCATTGCCTCGCCTCGCCTTCTACTCCCGACTGCTATCTTTGCGCTTCACGCCCGACATGTCGAAAGACCTAACAACTCCCCGTAGTCCTTCGATCGACGTTGACGAGGACCTGAAGAAGGTCGATGTCGAGCACCACGAGCACGTCCCCTCTCTCAACGAGCAAGAGTCCCTCCCTAAAGCCGGAGCCTCCACGTTGAAGGGAAAGGATGCTGCTCTCCAAGTTCTTGGCGATGCGTCCACCCCCATTCACATCACACCCGAGCAAGACCGTGCGGTCCTGCGTAAGATTGACCTGTGGTTAATGCCCGTCATTGTCATGGTATACTTCTTACAACAATTGGACAAGTACGTCATTTATCTTCGATTCATGTGCGAGTGTTCGGACTCAACTCAATCTCTACTTAGATCTTCTCTCTCGTATACATCGGTCTTCGGTATCGCTCAGGATACGCGTATGTCCGTCATCGATAGTTGTACCGTGATTTACTAAACAATATGTTGCAGATCTCGTTGGCTCACAATACAGTTGGCTCGGAAGCATCGTCTACGTCGCCCAATTGGTGTGGCAGCCGGTCTCGTCCTACCTCATCCTCAAGTTGCCCGTCGCAAAATATCGTACGTACTTGACCTCACTCGTCTGCGTTCAAATCTCATCCTTCCTCTTCTGATACTAGTCTTCGTGAATGTCCTCCTATGGGGAGTTGTCGTCGCTTGCACTGCTGCCGCACACGACTTCAGTGGCCTCATCGCCCTCCGTTTTTTTCCTCGGTATCTTCGAGGCTACCGTAGGTGAGTTGAATACTTCGTCGCTCCCAATTCCACAAAATCTCACTAATCGTGTGTTCCACAGCTCCCTGCTTCATCACTGTCACTCAAATGGTTCGTCATATCACTGTCAAGTTATGGATTTCGCCTCTGACTATGAAGCGCTAGTGGTGGAGACGTCGTGAACAGACGTTGCGGACGCTCCTTGCTTTCTTACTACCATCTGCGGCAACTTTCCCACGCCTTGTAGCCAATCGGAGCGGGCCACAAGCGTGCGGTCCTTTGCTTCTCAGCAAGAAGAGCGACTTATTCTAGGCAACAAAGCCCAACAACACACCAAACAGTGATACCATGGGGTCGAGGGGTGGCAGCCCACCGACTACCACGTCTAGTCGACCTCTTAGAAGTACGCAGACGCTATCAAGTGTGGCCGGCGCTTCAAAAATCACCGACTACGAAACTGCTTTTGCGTACCTGAGGAAGAACACATTGGTACCCGAAGAACAACCGTCTATTCCCTCGTTGGCGTCAGGTTTGCTTCACTTAGCAGACAGTCTTGCCTCGAAAGACCGTACCACTTTCGAGTGCCTACGCGCGTTCTCCTTTTACACCCAACGCGTCATGATAGAGGACATGGCGCAAGCTGCTGCTACTTTGATTGCGAAAAAGACCAGAGAGGAGATGGATGGAACTCTCCGCGTGCTCATTGGACGTGCTGATGACATTGACACTGCAATGACGAGATTGGGAGATTTTGAAAAAATGGATAGAGAAGTCGGATTGACTCTGAAGGAGTGCTGCGAGGACTTGAAAGCGGAGGTTAAAGACCTCAAGGAGGCTCACAAGACTACACTGACGGAGACTACTGAGCGCATGCAAACCATACAGGAACGTGTAGAACTGACCATTGCGGAGCATCAAGATACACTCCCTCGCCCGCCGCCCTCCTTCGCCGAAGTTGTCTCGAAACTGAATCCCGCGAACCCACCCCCGCATGCAGCTACCCTCGCGAGGCACGAACAACGAGCGCGTAAAGTCCTAATCGATGCCGAACAGTTCCAAGACACCGGTCGGGACCCCTCGTTCAACGAAAAAGAGCTCCTGCAACGCGCCGGATTAGCCATTGGTATGATGCGAGAGGATATCGTCGAGGCGGCCAAGGAGTTGGACGCAGGTGGGGAAGAAAATGTGCCTGCTGAGCTCATGGCACGAGCACAGCTAGATATACCCAAAGGGTTAACTTTTATCTCTGTGCGCCGACTCCGCAATGGAGGAATCGAGTACGAACTCGAGTCGGCATACAGCGCGCAATGGCTAGCGGAGGCCTCCACGCAGAAGCTCTTCACCTCGAAAATGGGGCTGACGGCCGCTACGGTGAAGCAACCTGCCTATCGCCTAGTGCTGTTGAATGTCCCCATCCATTTCATACCTGACAGTCAGATACAGCTAGAGATTATTGAAGCACAGAACAGCCTTGACCGGGGCACCATCATGCAAGCTACATGGATCAAGAAGCCGGAACGCCGTTCGTTGAACCAACTCACGGCTCACGTCTTCATGGACTTCCGTGACATCGATACCGCAAACCGCGTCGTGGACGATGGCGTTGTGATCAAGGGCAAGAGGGTACGCGCTCGTCGCCAGGAAATAGAACCCTTCCGGTGCCGAAAATGCAGCAAGTTTAGCTCGCACTCAGCTGCTAACTGCAAGCAGATACATGAGATGTGTGGTACGTGTGCATCTATGAATCACAGTGCTAGTGAATGTGGTGTTACAGACACAAGTCGACACTATTGCGTCAACTGCCAGAGCTATGGCCATGGTTCCTTGGCGAAAACCTGCCCCACGTACCTCATGAAGCTCCATGAACTTCGTGCAAAGCAGCCCGACACTGCATACAAGTACTTTCCGACAAATGATCCACGGACATGGGAACGTATGGATATGCCGACTCTCCAACCACGCCCTGCTCCCTTTCCCGCTCCCGATGAACCCTCTCGTCTGACTCGCCAGCAGGATAGCGGTTGGACCCAGGTCCGACGTGGACGCCGTCAAAGTCCTGGGCGTTGGGACAATGATCGCGAACCCTCTCCTCAGATCACGAACTTCCGTGGCTACTCCCAACTCCGACAAGGCACCCTTGACGGACATCTCCGTCCCCTGTCCCCTCGCGATCGAAACCCGCAGAACCCCTCTCCTCCACTCCCTCAATGAATATTACACATGACGGCCCCAACTCGATACGCATTCTGCAAGTGAACCTGAACAAATCCAGAGTCGCCCAACTCCTCTTCCTCCACTCCCTCTCCCACACTCTGTACGACCTCGTTCTGATCCAAGAGCCATACCTCGATTTCAAGGCCTTGACGCGTGCTACCTCCTCCTGGAGAGTTGTATACCCCTATCGACATCATGACCATCCCGACCGTGTCCGTTCCCTCATCCTCGTCAACACCTCAATCAGTACCAGCAGCTGGACATCCCTCGAGCTTCCCAACATGGACATCACTGCAATCCGCATCACCACCGAGACTGACCCCCTCTTCATATTCAACACCTAC
Organism: Panus rudis PR-1116 ss-1; assembly: GCA_022160315.1. Taxonomy (NCBI): domain Eukaryota; kingdom Fungi; phylum Basidiomycota; class Agaricomycetes; order Polyporales; family Panaceae; genus Panus; species Panus rudis. The sequence continues at coordinate 61,909 of MU275323.1, forward strand.
AACGACCAAACTCATCAGCGTTCCGTTGCTGACCTTGCGCGTTTCGCTCGCAATCATGCAGGTGACCAAGGACACATGCTGTGGGCAGGCGACTTCAATAGACATCACCCACTTTGGGAAGACCTGCGCAACCAACACCTACTCACGCCCAAGTATCTGGACGATGCGCAACCCCTCCTGGACATCCTTGCTGCCTTTGACATGCACATGGTACTTCCTGCGGGCACTCCTACGCTACGCGCAAATGGTACTGGCAATCACACTCGTCCTGACAATGTCTTTGCCACGGAACAACTCGCGGAAGTCCTCGTGAGCTGCAACACTCTCCCCGAACTCCGACCTCCAAAAGGTGACCACTTCCCTATCGCATACGAATTCGCCCTCCACACTTTACGTATTGTTGAGTCCCCGCGACGGAATTTCGGAAGGGTGAAGTGGAGAGAGTTTCGAACCACTCTGGCAACTCACCTGGAAGCGACACAACTCAAGAAAGGGGAACTCGACTCAGTTGCGGCTTTTGAAGCCCAACTCGAAGGACTCTACCATGCGCTTGACTGCGCTGTGGACCAACATGTCCCTTTCTCGAAACCTTCGCCGTTTGCGAAGCGCTGGTGGACTACGGAATTAGAAGAATTTCGTACTACGACGATTCGTTTGGGGAAACATGCCTACCAACACCGACACATTCCTGATCACCCAGTACACGAAGAGTATCGGGTCACTCGCAACAGATACCGCGATGCCCTACGCAGGTCACAGCGAGACCACTTTGACAATTGGTTAGAAGGTATTACCGCTGAGTCTGTTTGGACGTTAAACCGATTTGCGCGGTCTGGCGGCTCAGATGGGGGCAGAGCTCGTGTTCCACCCCTCAAAGTGGCGGATAGGGACGGACCGGTACGTATCGTTGCTGACAATGCTGAGAAAAGTCAATTGTTCTTTCAGACCTTCTTCCCTACTCCACCACCTACTCCTGACCTCCCCAGTGCCTTTGTCTACCCACGACCTGCCTTCAAGTTCCGCCGCATCACGAACCACCAAATCGCAGAAACAATACAGCGACTGAAGGATCACAAGGCGCCTGGGCCAGACGGCATCCCAAACGATGTCTACCGACGCTGCTCGGACCTTCTTGTTCCCTTTCTAGGCCCTCTCTTCCGAGCCACCTTTGCGCTTGAACACTACCCGGATCAGTGGAAAATACTGAACACAGTGGTAATCAAGAAGCCGGGGAAAACTGACTACTCTGCTCCCAACAGTTTCCGTCCGATTGCGCTCCTGAATTGTATGGGTAAGATTCTTTCAGCTTGTGTAGCTGACATCCTGGTCCATCACGCAGAACGCCTATCCATGCTTAGTGATAACCACTTTCTTGGGCGTCCGGGGCGCACAACTACGGACTCGCTCCACCTCATTGTCTCAACAATCAAGGATGCGTGGCGAGCAAAGCGCGCTGTAGCAACCCTCTTTCTAGACATCAAAGCAGCCTTCCCGAACGCTAACCCGATGCAACTGTTCCACGACATGAGGCAGAGAGGTGTCCCAAAGGAGATCGTTGACTGGCTTCGGCGAAAAGCCCAGGGTAGGAAAACTCACCTCTGTTTTGATGACTTCAGATCTGCGCTCTTCGAGATCATCAACGGTATTGAACAAGGCTGCCCACTCTCCGTCATCCTCTACCAGTACTACAACTCCGCTCTCCTTGACACGCTGCCCGAAAGACAGAAAGGAGTGGTACGTATCATTCCGGCGGGCAATATTGATGATGTAGCAGTCCAAGCGGTGGCTCCCACCCTGAAAGATGCACATGCCATGCTGGAAGAGTTCATGATGGGCCCTGAAGGGGCCCTAGAGTGGGCGCAGACACATACGTCGGAGTTTTCATTTGAGAAACTTGGCCTACTCAACTCACAATATCGGCTAAATGGGGCAGGACCGTCACTAAAGCTGGGGACTCAAGTGATACCTGCATCTAACTATCAGCGTTTTCTTGGAGTACTTGTTGACAGACAGGTTAGATTCCGAGAGCAAGTTGACCACGCCCTAGCGAAAGGTGTCAAATGGGTCCAAGCGTTTCGACGACTTGCGCGACCTTCGAAAGGGATACCTGCTAGAATTGCAAAGCAACTGTACTATAGTGTTGCGATTCCAAGCATGCTCTACGCGGCGGATGTCTTCCTGACTCCCATCTCCAACTGCCAGGACTCAGACATTGGTAGGGCACGGGGTTCAGTGGGCGCAATCAAGAAGCTTGGACGTGTTCAGCGCGACGCACTACTCATGATTACGGGTGGGCTCCGCTCAACGGCAACTGATGTGATGGAAGTACACGCCAACATGCTCCCGTTCCCTCTGCTCGTCGACAAGCTCTGCCACCGCGCAGCAGTTCGCCTGTGTACTCTACCCAGCACCCACCGTCTAGCAATGTCCATAAGGAAGGCCTCAAAACGATACGTTCACCGTCATCGCTCACCACTACACGAACTTCTCCACCGTTACCACCTCTCTCCCGACAACATCGAAACCATTCTGCCCTCACTAAAGCCCCCCCATTGGCTTCCGAAGTTCAAGACGGTGATAGCTGATACAAAGGAGAAGGC
>MU275324.1:5326-64493 GCA_022160315.1 Panus rudis PR-1116 ss-1
ATGATGCTCATTATTGATTTGAATACTATTAATTTATATTGTGATGTCTGGTAACAAAGATCAATACAATATTGAAATTAATCAAGGAATAGTACTGGAGGAAAATTGTAGTCATTTATAGATAATTCTCTCTAAATTGGAGATAAAAATTTCTGCTAAATTAGAGAAATAAAGTCCAGAATAAGGATAGTCTGGATAATTGGACCTTTTTGGAGAAAACTAAGACAAAAATGCCAATTATATCTCATCATATCCAAATTGTCTACAATTGGCAAGATTTGGAAAATGAGGTTTTTCCTGATGTGACTGTGACTGGTTCAATAGACGCAAAGGCTCGAGCTCAGAGTGGTGCCGCGTCGATCCCAGATCGTGATAGTCCTGGGCCTTCGAATGCACGGGCTGACAGTGGTAGCGGTCAGGGGGATCACGTTTATCGTTGGTCGTCCAAATCACGCCGCCGCGTAACACCCCAGCCCCATCCAATGACCGTTGGTCCTGTCAACAGAGGTTTTGTGGATCTCACTATCGACGATCCACTCGACCGTGACGGTGACACTGTCATTGACGAATCTACTCGCCCCTCTCCTGTACCATCTGCACCCTCCTCGCCGCCTGATTTAGATCCACCTTTGGACAATCCGCCAAGAAGGAATTGTCGCGCTGCTGCACGAGACCGCTACAACTTCGACTTTTGATCTCCCTCAGCCATCATTGGGATGATCACTTCCAGTCTCGCAAATATCATGTTGGATATGCTTTTTCTCTCCCTCGTATGCTAACAATCTGTAGATAAAGTATGATAGTCTCAGCAACACTCTCAGGCTCGCATTGTTCAAGCTTCAACGCTTCCCTTTCTCACCAAGGTGTCTCATATGTCTAGCTTAATAATGCGCTTTAGTAGTAGTCAACCGGATTCATCTCCGGTGCTTTTTTCCTACAGATTTGTTTAGGTACTCCGGGCTGGTTAATGATATTGGACATGTTTGGTTTTCGTTAACTTGAAGCTCACAGCATGACAAAATGAGCACAGCTTCCGCTCCTGAACGGAGTCTTTGAATACTACATGCCGTCGTAAGTAAAAAGTGGGGCCACACATACGAAGGACCATAAAAAGTCGGTGATACATACTGGTCGGCGGGCTCAAAGTCGGTTCGGGGCGAATTTCGGAAAAGATGGGCATGTATTATAGGATGCGACGTGTATATTACGCAAATCCATGTATATAGGGCGAAAACATTTTTGTACAATTGGGCCTTCATAGGGAACATCTTGAGGAGGCGCTCAATACAGATAGAATAGGGATAGATCTGCTTAGTGAGGAGCGTTTTCAGCTGAGGGAACACAATGTTGGCTTCGAGGAACGGATAGGAGACATGCAAGAGCTTGAGCGAGGACGCCACTTGATTTGAGACCAGAGACGTTCCTACACGTATAGACTCGTTATTCACGACTGTGTCGTCGAAGCTCAGCAACTCCAAGGGAGAAGATATCTCTCGTATGATCATGGTCCCGCATTGAAAGTCAGAGCATTTCCCGTGTTCCCGGACACCCTCCTCGGAGTTTGAAGGTACGCAGAGCAGACAACGTGCCTATGGCTTGAGGGATTTCTGGGATCGACGCGAGGGCCTGGGGAGCGAGGTTACGCAATGTTATGCTGGTCAATGCGGTGCAATGTCTGAGTATCTCCGCCAGTCGACGCAATATGTCTTGCGAGATCAAAGGAAACGTGCCACTACACCCGGCCCTCAGGCTGTGCTGGCCGTGTGACATTCCCCCAATAGTAGAAACGCGCAAGGTTTGCATCAATGCACAACGGGCATAGTTGTCGGCCTCAAAGAAGGAACAGAAAGATTCGATCACCCTGAGCGTACGGCCGTCGGATAGGTCCACCTTGAACCGAGTGTTTCTGATGAGAGCTTTTGCGCCGGTCGTGTACAGGAGTCGGGAGGCTTGCACTAGAGGCAATATGTCCTCACTACTTTTTGCGGAATCCAAGATGAGGGAAAGCACGTCGAAATTGAGGAATGTGCGTGTATCCGCTGTGGTCGCCATTTCCGTGTGTAATTGAATCGGGTTAGATACGAGCGTAAGGAATTGAGTAGTAGGGTGTGGCGGACAAACAAACGAAGTTGTCCTAAAGTTGCAGGGAACCGCGTTCAGAACAGAATCCACTAAACTAATTCATGAACAGACCTGAGGTTTGGGTAGAGCGGATAGTGGAAGATAGTGGGGGATGCATTTTTGGGGTTGAACAGGAGCCCTATATATAGGGAGACGAGCTGAGTGAACAAAGAAACCCAACACATTCAGTCAATTTGCAAACTCATTGAGCTGAAAGCGTCATGACCCGGCATCGTTCGCGAGAGGCGCACGAAGGCTTTGACACGGTGATCTGATTGGCAGACTGAGGGTCAATGAAGGCGGCGGTACAAAGGCGGACTTTGACGTGCAGTACAGTGTTGTCAAATTTTGATCAGGCTTGCCTTCATTACGCTGGATGCAAGGTGGCAATTCTGCATAGAGGCCAGTAACCTATGACGTTCGATTTGTACAAAAAATAAATCCGTACGAAACTACATTACTTTGCGCGAAACTCACCCTTTGTACGACACAACCAAAGGCACTTCGGGTATGGCGCTTGATTTCAGCAGGCGCCCGAGGTTTGGTAGGGCCAGAGAGGCTAATCACCGAGCGTCTGGACTTCGCACCCTTCAAGGTCATTGACTCGCCCCATCTTTCCAAGTTCTCACTCACCACGTCGACGCCCTTCCTATTCTCTTCAAGCCTTGACGTTCCCCCCTCTTTTCTATCTATCCTGAGGCACCATCAACAACCATGGCTATTGACCGCCTCTTCATCGCCCTCTGAAGCTCCCTCAACGCGTTCTTCAGTCTCGGATCTGCCGCTAATGACTCTCCTCTCGTGCACCCTTTGGCTTGGGCCGTTCAGGATGATGGAAGGGGGAAAGGTGGACGCCTGTTTATAAGGTATGATCTTAGTGTTCTTCCAAGCTATACCCTTATATACCTCAAGTGACCATCCTCTTGTACCTGGTCCCGCACTTCAGAGCTTGAGGCTCAATGAAGGTATGGATAAACCATGTAGGTAATGAGTAGTACGCCTCCTGTTGTAGCGCATTTGTATGTCACAGTTTTATACGGGGATTATATGCTTGAATAAAACCAAAACCCAAAGAGTAAATATATGAATGTTTCGTGCAATCGGTGAGTTTCGCATTTGGTGAGTTTTGCTTGTCACGACCAGTGTTTCTGGCACTGCCGCACTGGGCTCTATGTTTCGCTCATAACTCTATTGGTGTCGCATGAAAGTGCATGTTTCGGCCAAATTTATTTTTTGTACAAATCAAACAGCATAGTAACCCCCTTGGACCATTACCCACGATATACCACCGTACGACGTCCCTACTGATTATTTGTAAGTCTGCAATATACTAGTGAGTTTTTGTAGTAAGACATATCTGTGAACGTACCAATATTGTCATGATCATATGCCTCTATGTGAAGTCCCTATGTCACATGTGATCCGTCTATGCTGTTTGATTTGTACAAAAAATGAATTTGCCCGAAACATGCACTTTCATGCGACACCAATGGAGTTATGAAGCGAAACATAGAGCCCAGAGCCCGAAACACTGGTCGTGACAAGCGAAACTCACCAAATGCGAAACTGACCGATTGCACGAAACATTCATATATTTACCCTTTGGGTTTTGGTTTTATTCAAGCATATAATCCCCGTATAAAATTGTAAGATACAAATGCGCTACAACAGGAGGCGTACTACTCATTAACTACATGGTTTATCCATACCTTCACTGAGCCTCAAGCTCTGAGGTGCGGGACCGGGTATAAGAGGATGGTCACTTGAGGTATATAAGAAGGGTATAGCTTGGAAGAACCCTAAGATCATGCCTTCTAAACAGATGTCCACCTTTCCCCTTCCATCATCCTGAACGGCCCAAGCCAAACGGTACACGAGAGGAGAGTCATTAGCGGCAAATCCGAGACTGAAGAACGCGTTGAGGGAGCTTCAGAGGGCGATGAAGAGGCGGTCGATAGCCATGGTTGTTGATGGTGCCTCAGGATAGATAGAAAAGAGGGGGGAACGTCAAGGCTTGAAGAGAATAGGAAAGGCGTCGACGTGGTAAGTGAGAACTTGGGAAAGATGGGGCGAGTCAATGACCGTGAAGGCTGCGAAGTCCAGACGCTCGGTGATTAGCCTACCCAGTGTTGTCAAAGTCAGTTGACCGGTCAGAGACTGACCGGTACTGACCTCTGACTCTTGACCTGACCGCCTTGACTGACCAGTCAATTGACCGGTCAAGGTTACCTGGTCAATCAGATTACAAGTACTGATTGAACTCGCGATGAGGACTCTCAATCCTTCCGAAGTTCTTAGCCACTAAGAAATGCAAAAAATGTAGAGAATAAAAACAAAGGGAACCTTGCGTCATATGCTATTACATGAGTTATCACGAGAACCCCTTTCTTGACCGGTCAGACCTTGACATGACCCTTTGACCTGTTAGACCGGTCAGAGGCAGTGTTGTGCGGGTCGACGACTAGGGTGACCCAGAGGTCAGTGGCGGTCAGACTGACCGGTCAGTGACAACACTGAGCCTACCAAACCTCGGGCGCCTGCTGAAATCAAGCGCCATACCCGAAGTGCCTTTGGTTGTGTCGTACAAAGGGTGAGTTTCGCGCAAAGCAATGTACAGTAGTTTCGTACGGATTCATTTTTTGTACAAATCGAACGTCATATCCGTCCAGAGTCGTCTTATAGTCAAGCAGAATTCTTCGCCCCCCGATAGATGACAAAGTGATATAACGACAAAGACAGGGAGGTGCTTTGTACGAAGTTGGCCTGTCTTGGCCAGTCTTTATACAGCTTGATCTCAGCTGATCTGAGTTTCAAATCTTCCATTTTTGTTGTCCGCGCGCGAAGTGACCAAACCATCCTTTTGTCCTTTATCCATCTCGAATCCATCCTTACACTCGAATCAAAACCCAGGGGTTCCCAAAGTTCACAAACGGCGTCCAAGCGATATATTACAACAAATGATACTACTACATGTTCTGTCAAAGCAATTCATTTCTTCACGCCTTGTGTCGAATACCCTCCAACAGTTGAATCTACAAGCCAGTCAGGTCAGTCAACTTCGGGCTGTCCCAAAAGAAACAATATATATTACACATACCTCTTCCTTTGTGATGGTGCGTAATTCACCTGGAGCCGCGGCTTTCCCTGTTACCGCGCCCTTTGCAATGTCGAATGCACGGCCGACGGCGTTGCTTGTGGCAACCCAGTAACGAACAGAGTCGGGGATGATTTCAATCACTGCGACACGAGGATCATTTTCGTCGCCCTTGTGGACACCATCACCTAGGTCACCAAACCACGCCGACGTGCTGAATCCAAGAAGGTGAGCGACTTGTCCCCGTGATGCTTCACTCGTTGAACTTACGCGGTACTCCAATGCTTCTTTATTTTCTCCTTGTCCTGAGTGATGTATGCTTTACCGCTATACGAGGCCCAGTTCGTTGATTTCTCGTCGTAGAACGAGACGTTGACATGGGAGTCGTTCTCAATTTCATCAAACTTGTGCGAAGCCCGATTAGCAAGGAAGACGAGCGACACTTGCGTGGGCGAGAAGGCTACGACCACATGCGAATAAGTCACGCTCAATCTCTCGAGTGCGACCAAATTACTTACGACCAGCAGGTGCCATCGCGCGAGAGTGCATGCAGCCATCCGCAGAACGGGTAGTCAACATGCCTGTCTTTACTTGTTTCAATATCTCATGAAGGCCCTCGATTTTCTCCTGCGGAGATAGATTGTCGTTCTGTGCCTTAGCGGTGTATGGGTCGAGCTCTTTGTTGATTTGAGTGCTCATATTGAGTAGTCAAGAAGTATACTTTCAGGTAAGTGGTCGGGGGAAAAGGTTTTGTGGAGATGTCGGTTGGGGTGGCTGGTTTATATACGCCATCTCTCAAGCTCGCTGTAGGAGCGATCTGTGCCATGCTGACGTCCCAAAGGCTAAACGAGGGCTTAGAGTGGACTGGTGATCACCAGTGATGTCACCGTATTCCACCTTGACTCGCTGTCCAGATCAGGCAAGTGGCGACCTTTATATGGAAGAGCACTTTCCCTTTTCGCGACAGGGATCCCTATACTCAACGTCCAACGCTCGCAGCGATGCTTTTATATATACAGAGTAATCACTCATCGCGTCGTCTTCTTTAAACGCTATTAATCAATATGAACGCGATACTGCGAATGAGCAAGGATCCACACCGCAATGAAACTGGGAGGAGGAAGGTACGTATTGTTTAGACCACCATCACATTTCTACTACTGCATCCCGTTCAATTCATACAAACCCCTAAGCCAACCCATAAATCTCCGCGAAGTCGTCCTCACCCTGGTCGTGGGCTTTATACTCAGCAGCATCGCGGACGATCTTAGCGAAGTCCTTCCCCATGGTATGCTCAATGAAGGCGTTCGCCATGTCGATCCCTATAAGGTACGAGTCAACCGTGTTTGGTGAGTTCGGGAACGAAAGTGCAACATCATATCTGACGCACCTGCAGTGACACCGGATGCGGTCCAGAACTTCCCGTCGACGACCCAGCGGGCCTTGGCAACCCATTCTACCTTGTTCTGCGCCGTCGCAGCCTGCAAAATGAACATGAGTACATCAACTACTACGCTCTCTGAGGACGTTCGTTTGGTGTCGAATCGTACCTGAATGATCTTGAACAAGGACTTATTGGTGGTAGCTCGCTTTCCCTCCAACAAGCCAGCCTGAGCGTACACCCAAGAACCAGTGCAAACACTCAGGAAGTATTTTGCACCGGGTTCCTGTCTCTGGAGGAACTTAATCAATGACGGTTGTACCAAATCAGGTCTACTCCCGGGTCCTAACAATAACAAAGCTCAACATGGTTACCTCCCCGGAACACAGTAGAGAACTTACCGCCAGGAAGAAGGACGACATCAAACTGCTCCTCTGGGCCTACCTCGTCGTAGGTCTTGTCCGGGAATGCTCTAGGACCGGACATGGGCTTGACCGGGTCCCGAGTATAGTTCAGGTATGTGAAGTCGAAGAGAATAGGAACATCGATCTGTCTGATCCCCGCATCGCCCATGGCCTTCGTGAAATAGACAAAGAGCTCGACTGGGCCCATGTAGTCGAGGCTAGTGACCTCATCGAAAAGGCATACAGCGATTTTCCAGGTGGGAGGAGTCGTCATTTTGCGTATATGTAAGAGATCTGGCGGAAAGGTTCGTCGATGTCCCTGCTTTGTTGACTCAGCTCCACCTCACATTGCACTTGTACTTATACTCTTTCCAGCGGTGCACCTCTGCAGCCTCTTCGTGACGAGCCGAAAGGAAACGCAAGCACTGATTGTCGCTCGATATCGAGTTCGGCGAGATTGTCAATACATCAAACATGATCCAGAAGACATGCAACCCTGTCACCAAGCTGTCAGTGTGAGTCCAGCCCAAGAATGTCTCTACGGCTTCCACAGCGTTAACGGCCAACGTGCTGTTATGGGGAACTGTGCCGCAGTATGCGTATGAACCTCGCTCACACTGACCTAAATGCTCCCCTATGTAGCTACGCCGTACGGTTAGTATGAAGTGCTCGACGGTTCAGTCTAATTATGTAGATTGATCGTACCACTTGGGTGGAAGATTAGCGACTCCCGGCCATGCTGACGCTTTCAAAAACGGATGCTAACGAGTCTAACCGGCATGCTTTGTAGGCAGTGTGTCATTTTGAATTCATGAAAAGCCCTTGTACGACAAGACGGAACGAAAGGTAGTTTCTCTAGAATTCTGTGTAGCGACCTAAGCGACGGTTCTCATGTTAGCAATCATGGGCAGCGGAGTCAGCAGAGCCCGCGTACTGAGCGGCTCACTACTCGTCTAACGGGAATGTTGCATAGGTCACCCGTCTCCCATCGGACGGAGCTCAGTAAGTATCGGAACACCTTTCACCCCGATGCTGCTTCGATCGTCTGAGGCTGTATATATCACAGTCAATGAGGTAGGAGTTGAAATATGTTTCGTATGCGTACCTGTCGTCAGGGTGTATCTGCGAGTGATGCCAACGGACGATGGCAAGTGACCTGACCTGACATTTTCGTAGTTTCTTACCGTACGTGGAGGCTATTCTACTACGAACAGCCTGCGTGAGGCAGCAGGAATGCGGGAGAGCCCGCGTAGTACTAGTACTACCTGACAGATCAGACAAGGACGCATCTCAATGGGTGATTGTTCAACTGTGATGAATCTTGGATATTATACTGGTCTGGCATATCATACTAGCCTTTCGACTGAAAGTTTTCTGCATAAGTTTTGCAACAGGATGAATTCAAGAAGATGTTTTTGGAGGTAGGGAAAGGTACGTTGTTCTTATTAGTCATTGCGTACATGCTCAATCCACGACTCAACGATACTTCCTGGCAAGCAGCCTTTCTCGAAAACAGTGGTTCACGAGTTGTGATCCTGAGTATCAGCCATTGGTGAATACCTGTGTCGCGTCGTTGGTGAGTGTTTGGAACTTTTCAAGGAGGTGATCAAGCAGACGCACGTGGTCCTTGACCTGCAGTTCAAGCTCGCAGACGCAATCAATAACAATGAGAGAGACGATGTTATCGATTCTCTGAAGCATGAGGTCCGTTTGGCGGCGACGACCTTTGAGGATCTAATGGCGTACGAGATGTTCAGGACTTCGCTTGAGACCATAATTGACGGACAAGAGGGATGGTCGGTTGTTCGTAGTATGATTGGATCCGTTGAGTAACAGTACCCATACGGCGATCACTTACATTTGAGATGGTATGTGTAACACGACGCGAAGAAGAGAAGTGCCATTTGCGATGACAATCGGACCAATGAGGAATGTGCTGGAGGACAAACGGCCAAATGCCGACGGAATGCAAAGATGGAGTACCGCATTATCGAGTGCGGGGATATCATACAGTATAGTATTCCGTCGAAAAAGCGAAGCTGTCGCTCGTGCCATGTCAAAGCAGCCCGTAGAAGTCTGCGAATTCATCGTCTCCTTGATCGCGGGCACTAACCTCAACGATGCCGCGAATATCCTGCGCGATGTCTTGTCCGACAAGCTCATCCAAGAAGGCACTCGCCATGTCGATACCTATCGGCATCCAGGGTTAATATTTCTATGTATTTGCAGCAGTGCAAACAGAACGTACCCGCCGTGACGCCGGAGGCAGTCCAGGTTTTGCCGTCGATCACCCAGCGAGCCTTAGGGACCCACTCTATTTTCTGTTGCGCAGTTGCTTCCTATAAACGACCGCAAGACTGTCAGATAAAGGGGGCCTGTCCTTTACATGAAAACCTTTACCTTGGTTCTCTTGAAGGAAGCCTTGTTGGTAGTGGCGCGCTTGCCATCCAACAAGCCAGCCTGAGCGAGTATCCAAGAACCAGTGCAAACGCTAAGAACGTATTTAGCACCAGGAGCCTGGCGCTGCAAAAACCTGATTAGAGACGGTTGCACTCTGTCTGGCCGACTCCCAAGTCCTGATTGAATGGAAGAACCTGCATAAGCAATGCAATCATCGCGGAGAGTAAACTATCCCATTCACCTCCAGGAACAAGTATAATGTCAAACTGCTCGTCTGGACCAACATCGTCGTACGCCTTGTTCACCAGAACATCAGGACCCGACATAGGTTTGACGGGATCACGGGTGTAGTTCAAGAAGGTAGGTGGAACGATGACCGGGATGTTGCGTTTGACCCCAAAGTCTGCGGTGGCGACGGCCTTTGGGGCGATGAAAGACAGTAGTTCGACTGGACCAGAATAGTCCAGCGACGTGACATCATCAAAAAGACATACGGCCAATTTCAAGGTGAATGGGGAAGTCATTGTATATGACAAGCGAGCGATCCAAGCAAGGCTCCAAATACAATTGGAGAGGGGGAGGTAGTGAACCTCAGGTAGAGGTTATGTGCCTTCTTCCAGCAACAAAATAACCGACAGGGAGACTTCCTTTGGGAAAAAAGCACGTCGCCGAGAGAATAGGTGTCGCTGTCAAGCTCGGCTCGTTATTCGATGCTGGGATATCGTGATTGATTGGTAAAGTCTTGGATAAGTCAAGTTAACCCTATGAGAACTTCGACTGTATGGTCCCATTCCCAGGACTGGTCGGAATGATTCTTTGGCGACTGAACCGCAATATGGGATACTTACACGTGAGCGAAATATGGCCAGAATTCACCGCTGCGATGCTCGCAGCATACGCCGCTGGAGCTGATTGAACAAATGCGGATAGGGAAGCGTTACCCATCCATTGACTGTACTCACATTCCCTGCAAATGTGTCGAATACACGAAGGCGAACCTTATGTCGATGCGTGAGTTGACTCGGAGAGGAACTCAGGAAGTCGCTGCGCGTCAAGGTCAAAGACGTGCCTCAATCACGTGGAAAGTCTTGGCAGGATGACCGAATGTGGGCGCTTACTCGAGCTCCCCGCAATCTGGGCCGAAGAGGACCTTTTCTTCATCGTTCACGACAGCCACGACCCTTTACGACCTCTCGGTAACGTACTGCTTGGTGTGCAGTACAACCAACGAGGCCAATCGAAAAAGGACCCCAATAGTAGGGTGAGTAGTATCGATTCAGTACGACCCAACGTTAGTCTGTAATTTCCATTCAATTTTAGGAATAACTTTCTTGGCCTGCTTGCTACCTTGCTGCTACAAACATGGCATCTGACTCGCCAACGTTGAGTGCAGATGTGTTCCTTTCACCTGCTTCAGCGTCTGCAGCGGCCGCCTTACATGCTAATGGGTGCGCATATTCCAGCCACAGTTCATTTCGACTGACATAAAAACATTTATTAGCCACAAAGCGTTGACACCCATCATCTCAGGTGCGATATCAGGCGGATGTGTTGCACTCGCTTGGATTATTGGTTTTGCCATCTACTTCTACAAACGACATCGGCGAGAGAAACGAGCTCGGGCACTCGGATTCAAATCACATCGAGAGATGCTCGATCCGCCGAAGAAGCCGCAAGACCCATATATCATCCCCCCTGACCCTGCTATTGTGGAGGGAAAGGCTGTCCCTGGGGAACAAATCATCGTGCAACACAAGAAACATCATCATGTCTTCTCGACTGGTTCAGTTCCATTGACGCAGGAGGCTCAAGCTGCCAGAGAGGCTAGGAGTGCGGAAGAGGGGGAAAGCAAACCATCCTTGACTGATCAGCGACCCGAAACTCCGCAGCATGCTACCTCTCTGCCGCAGAGAACGCAATCTAATGGTTCAGCGGGGTCACCATCGACCGCTCATGACCGACAGGTTCCGAACTCGGACGTGACACTGACATCACAAAGTCTCCCTAGTCGGTTAGACCACACCACATCGTAGAAACCTCCATACTCTATCTCCCGACTTTGATTTTGTACTTCTATATGGTGAGCATATGTTCCGAGCCTCTACCAAGGACAGCTCTCATCATGGGTGCGGTGCAGGGCCGAGATAGAACATTTGTATTAGGTCCTTCCATTTTACTGTACTCTACACATCACCCCTTCGGCATTTCTATGAGGATCAAGAGTTATCTTGTCTCGCATTTTATCTCAGGAGCCGCAAATATTTACTCTCTATTGGATAGCACATGTTGGATGTATTCGTCGTTAGTTGATACAGATAGTTTGGTTTCCTTCCTGCCACAGAACATATCCAAAATAATTTTACAACGAGCAGATGTAAGCCTCGAAATACTCCTACTTTAATCAGTGTATGCTCCGACGTTGGCAGGCTAAACGAAGGACGAATTTGCGTTAGAACAGTGTCCAATGACATGACATGTTGCAGAAACGTACAGCAACATCACGAGCGTACTTGTAGAGGATACCCCTCTTCTCGCGGAACTCGCGGGGACCAGCAGCTTCCCACTCAGCCTTACGCCGAGCTTGTTCTTCCTCGCTGACGAGCCAGTTGATGGTCCGGCTTTCAGAGTCAATGACGATCTTGTCTCCATCCTTTACAAGGGCAATAGGACCGCCAACAATGGCTTCGGGTACGACGTGACCTATCATGGGAAGTGGAGCTTAGAAGTCTATGGGAAGCAGGTGTACGGGTGTTTGCGTACCGATAATGAAGCCTCGGGAGGCACCAGAGAAACGACCATCGGTGATCAGGGCAGTTTTGCCTCCGAGTCCAGCACCCATGAGTGCACCAGTGGGACCTGAGTTGAAATATCATATGAGACAACCGCTCGAATGCGGGTTGCAAAATACACCAAAATGGACGTACCCAACATCTACAAAAAACGACCAATCTCAGCATTGTCCCCTTTTCAGACTAGAGATAGAAGATAGACGTACCTCGGGCATACCGGGTGCACCCTTGGGACCTTGGTAACGGAAGATGATAACCTGGCCAGCGGTGACTTCTCCCTTCTCAAGGGCAGGGTAGAAGGGATCCAAGCTGTCAAGCAAAGTTAGATCGGAGGTCGACATGAGGGTGGGAACCGACTTCATACGTACCTATCAAACACCTTCGCGACACCCTAAGAGAGAGAACGAAAGATAGACCAATCAGATCGGTGGATGTATAGGAAGGAGAGAATATATGTACCTCGAAACGGGCACCCTCCTTGCCGGTCAGCTTGGCCACAGCAGTTCCAGGGGCAAGGTTGCCACGCAAGATCGTCAAATGTCCGGTCTAGAAATTCATCCACAACCCTCATATCAGCATATGCACAGATGTCCTGTAGTTTCGTATCACGTACAGGCTTGATAGGAGCCTCAAGCTTCTTCACGACATCCTGCTTCTCGAAGTCAAGCTCAGGAACGTCCTCGTAGTTCTCGGCCAGAGTCTTTCCGGTAACCGTCATCTGAGTTCCGTCGATCAGGTCGGTGTTCTTCAAGAGGTACTTGACGAGGGCGGGGATACCGCCGGCCTTGTGAAGATCCTCCATGACATATTTGCCGGATGGCTTCAGGTCACAGAGGTAGGGTGTCTTATCACGGACTGCTTGGAAGTCGTCGATGGTGAGCTCAACGTCGGCGGCGCGAGCCATGGCCAACAAGTGGAGCACCTGTATAGCAAGGTATCAGGTCAGGTCTCGGCTGATCATTGTTAATGGTACATACAGCGTTCGTGGAACCACCGAGCACGTTGACGATAGTGATCGCGTTCAAGAACGAGTTGCGAGTCAAGATGTCCCTGTACAAATCAATCAGCAATTCAAAGCGAGCGAATGGTTATTGATTGACTTTGTACTCACTTAGGCTTGAGATCGAGCTCAAGTAGTCTCTTGAGGTACTTGGCAGCCTTGATGCACTCCTGGGCCTTCTCTGTGATTGTGAGTGAGTGTGAGTAGATTTCATAACTGAACGTCCATGGGGGAACCAACCAGGATATACGGCAGGGATACTCGAGGAGTATGGCAACGACATTCCGAGAACTTCCAACGCGCTGGACATGGTGTTGGCACTACAGTAGGGTTGTTCAATTAGTACCTACTGAAAAGAAAAGAGAGGGTAAGATGCGTACGTGAACATTCCTCCGCAAGCACCAGGACCAGGACACGAGTGACGAACGACATCGAATCGCTCTTCCTCGCTGATCTTACCGACAGTGAATGCACCTGGCACGAACAACGTTTGAATACTATCGACACTGTCTCGTGCCAAGGAGGCTTACCGAAAGATTCGAAAGCATCGACGGCAGTCATGTTATCACCCTTCTTTACTCCCAAGGCAGGGCAATCGACTTGACGAACACCGGGCTGGATGGTACCACCGTAGACGATGATAGTGGGACGGTTGTGACGTGCAGCGGCCATAACACAAGCAGGCATGTTCTTGTCGCAGCTATATGCGTGGTTAGGTTAGCGGTATTCGGGATATGAAAGGAACTAAGTACTCACCCGGGGATAGCGATGTTGGCATCGTAGTATTGAGCCTATAGAAAGAGATCAACCATTGAATATTCAGCGCATATATGCGCAATTTTACCTTCACGACCTGGATATATGCGTCAAAAACTGCCCACAGTCAAAGGTGGTATCGACTCACGGCCTCGATAGAGTCAGCAATCAGGTCACGACTCGGTAGTCTGAACACCATTGTTAGTAAGATGTCAACCGATGAAGTGATGCATGACTGACGAGTAACGCATGCCTGAATAAGGGGATCAGCATTGCAATCCTTCACGAATCCATGCGAATGGACTTACCATCGGTACCCATAGTAATGGCGTCACTATGTACGACGCATATAGTCAGTCAAATTTGACATGAAGCTAGTTGGTACATACCTGACACCAATGGTATTGAAGATGAGGCCGACCAGGCCTTCTTGTGAGCATCCTTCCTTGACCTTCTTGGCCAAGTCGAGCTAAACAGGTATTAGTTAGAGTTCCATGCATATGATGCAGTCCTCTTATACTTACAAGATGCGAGTTGCAAGGGTTTCCTTCACGCCAAATATCAGTGATCGTATTGGTCGAGCGCAGGCTGAATGCATACCTTCCCACCAAATAGGTGAAATGCCGATCTGCGTTCACGGTAAGCACAAATAAGCAGTTGGACCGTTTTTGATCATACCTGAGGCTTGTTCATGTCCTCCTCGGTGAGACCGACGGCATACACTGGGATATGTTAGATGGTGACCCCTTTCGCTGAATTCTCGTGCAACTTACACATGGCCTGGGCACCTCCCCGAGCCTATGAATGTCGATGATGAGTGTTGCACTAATATCCAACCCATCCACCGCACCTTGTTCTGCGTGAGCTGAGACGAATACTTGTTCAGCTTCACATTGCTGGGGGCTTGGGATGCCTTGGGCACCGAGTGACTATGACCGCACACCGTCAGAGAAATTATCAAAAAATCCAAATGAAATCGAAGACAAACATTTCAACGCCTCCCGACATTGTGGTGGTAAGGAAAGAAGAGAATGCGGACAGACTCGGTCGGGGGAACGTCTGCTATCCATGTCCCCTCGAGTCGGACGTGCATATGATCGAGAAGATCGAAAGGAATCGCGGCCCGGGACGATAGGCCCAGATTAGGTCACGCTAAATCGATACTTAGCACGCAATGGTCACCCGCCTACCAATCATCGGAGAGCCGTATGTCAATCCGGGGTACAACTCGACATGTGCCCTCGATATGGCCAGGAGCACGAATAGATGTTGCAATTGTAGGCAAATACAGTGATCATACACCAGAGATTCCGTCGACGAAGCTATGTTACAGTACCTAGAAGTCGAACCCCTCTTTGCGGAAGACATCCAAGTTGGTTCCCATTTTTGCTTGGTCTGCTAAGTCGGTGCGATTCTGTGAATATCACACTGAGTCACCAGAGTTTCGGATAAAGACGTAATGACAAACCATAGAAAGGAAAGTGCGTCTCAGGGTCTGCCACAATTGTTCACTCGTGTTGCCTTCGGACGAGTCTTGCATGGCTAGAGCACTCAAGAAGTGCTCCGCGGCTTCTTGATGGGCACCAATATTGAGGCCTATTGAACGCCATCAGTCACAGGGATATTCCGACGCTCATCCAGTGACACTCACAAGCAACTCCGACATTATAAATAGCGCGCGTGTATGTCGGTCGACGCTGCAATGCCTCCCGATAGGCACCAAGGGCTTCTTCGGGACGGTTACCGTTCGAAAGAGAAGATCCCAAACGGTTCCATAACGTGAAATCCTACAGTGAGTGTTAACAGAAGGATCATCCTTTACGAGAGGAACAACTTACGTTCGGCCGAACTGACAGTGCGGCCTCGAAACAATCCTTGGCGCGCTCATATTGTCCATTCGTGTAGAATAGTACACCAAGACCGAGCTGGACGTCAGGATCCAGGTGACCCTGCTGATGTTGCTGACGGGCCAAACTGAGGAACGCCTCGGTGACGAGTTCATGAGAATGCCAGGCGGATGCTGTCAAGGACTTCCAGGTTTCGTCTGAGATGGGATGGTCGGGGAACCGAGCTGATAACCAGCGAAGAAGCATTGTATGGGCGGCGCGCTCGTAACCTTCGTTTGTATACGAAATAGCCAGTGACTAAATGATATTAATGTTAGAATACCATAGATAAAGCGTACTGGAAGTACTTACGAGTTTCCCTTCGCTGTTTGCACCCGCATGTTCTGCTCGCTTCACTCCTTCAGTAAGTGCACGCATACCTGCTTCCTCTCGTTCGTCCATACTTCTCGCTTCTCCGAGTAGGATCCAAGCTTCGTATCCTCCGTTACCGAGTTCACCTTTCTGAATAGCAGCCTCCAACATCAACGCTGCTTCTGTCAAAGACCCATTTTGCTCTATCAGTGCTTTCGCATCCTCCAAGGGCGAGCGAGTGGAGCTCGAAGGATCAAGATACTTGTTCTCCTCTGTAAAGGAATCAGATCTGAATGCGGCCTATCGCTCAGAGAGCACGTACCGAATACATATGCGTCGAGGATGGGCAGTCCGTCGTTATCAAATTTGGGTGCAGTTTCTTCCCAATCTCCGATACCGCTCTCCCAAGCAGTCTGCATGTCACCGCCAAAGTCATAATCGAGCTCAGACCGTTGCGAGGACATGAGCTGATTGAACTCGGCCTCCCATTTAGCTAAGTCCTCCTTCGGTGGAGGCATATCGCTATTCTGAAGTTGCTCCCAGACCCTATCGAAAGTAAATTCAGACGCCACCGCAATGCTGGAGCGTGATCACATACTCTCTGAAATCGTTGCTCGTGACACCGCTAGTTGCTGAACTTTGCGATGCGGCTCTCTCCATAGCTTCGGCTAAATCCGCAGTATCATCGAATTCTGCAAACCTAGCAGCTTCTTGCTCGGAAGGAGATGTCTCGTTCTCAATAGTAGTATTTGACAAAGACTGAGTGATTTGGGCAAAGGCCGCCTCGAAATCGATATCTTTCGCCTTGCCTTTACCTTTGTCCAGTACTTGGTTCGGCGGATTGAAGTTCGCGAACCCATTGTTATACATAGACATAGGCATGTTGCTGCCATAAAACCGAGGAGTCATATAAGACATCTCATTGACTATTAATGTGTCAAAAGTGGCACGATGAGCAAACACAGATTATAAACGCACATCCTGGTCTCTGCAAAGCAGTTTCTTGCGCGGATGGGGCGGGCATCATCGCACCCCCAAACTCATCCGCCCAACCAGCCATAGGCTTAGAAGTGACAATCATTCCACTCTGGGAAGGATTTTGCATTTGAGGTTGTTGAGCATTAGCCCAGGCCGCGTTCATGGACATGGGCGCTGGACCCGGTTGCTGCATTAACCCGGATAGGTCTTGCGGGAGATGTCGAGGAACAGCAAAAGCAGGGCCGGCGCTTGGTCCGGATGCATTCCCCTCGAAGAACTGCCGTGCGAGGGCCAAGTCTCGTTCTGAGCCTTGAGCGACATTCGTGCTCGGAAGATGTTGTAGCTGATGAAGTGGTTAGAATTGGTCGTTAGACACGGCCGACATACTCACTCGTGACGATGACGGCCCTGCAACACGATCCTGGACAACGCATTAGTTAGGCTACATTCATGGTATACTCCAACATACCTGCTGAAGGCTCCGATCGCCTTCGGTGTGTTTAAGCACCTGAGAGAGTGGGTTGAATGGAACAGCGCACTCCGAGCCAGATACCAGTCCTTGGAGAGACATTTCGTTCACTTGTGAGGTCAGATGAAAGAGTTACGAAACGCAAGAAGACGTCTAGGATGTAGAGGTTATAGAGCAACCTGTGAATGTCAAGCTCGGAAACACAGGCAGTCCGCCTAATGAGAGCGGCAATAGACCGGAGTTCATATAGCCGAATCCCCGCATTAGCGCTTGTTGCCACGAGGCTATCAAACTTCAGCGTGCACGTGGCAGGCTGCAACGTCTTCGTCTTACACCTCCAAGAGTCCTCCAAGGTAATCGAAGAGAGTCAGTGTTGTGCCCGGTAATGCGAGTCACCACCGTCAATGACTGTGACTGCGTTACTGGTCAGTGACCAGTAATGACTTTCAGTTTGACTGTGACCACCAAGGTTTCTGAGGTCAACGGGCAGCCCGCTGGGGGTCTCCCAAACCGAAACAAACAAAGAAAATAACAAATTGAATGGAGAACGAAGAATAATTCATGCATACGCACTGGCGATCCCATTGGCTGGACAGCAGGGACCCGGGGACCCCATCCGTCAAGTCGCTTCGATGACTTTGACCTGACTTTATGACCAGTCAGTTACCAGTCAGTGACCGGAACACTGAGAAGAGTTCTGATGCTGCAATGCTCGAGCTGAAACATTCTCTTTTCACTAGCTTTGTCTCGTACGGTTGACGGGAGCATGCCCTCAGGCTCTGGTCTGCAGGTGAACGTTACCCAGGATTATGCGCTATTCGCTCCCCAACAGCATGGATTTCCTCGATGCAACCTAGACGTCTTCCTTCATGTCGTGCGTTTTGTTCCAGACAAGTGGAACGTTCTGCGCATGATGCGAACGTGCCGTGCGGCCTATGCCTTGGGCGTACCCCTTCGCGCAAGGAGCGTTTGTTTGCCCTGAAGACTGTGGAAGAATACCAAACGAGGTTGCGTGTTTCTATATTCGCTTATAAGGTTCCTTGCGTCCGAAATAGCCACTGGTCCGCGGTACCGGTACTTGTAGTCTCTGCAAGTCTCTATACCAGAATGTAGTCTGACATAATGCCAGTACTGGTCAGTGGTTTTCGGAGGCTGACCATCCTTCTGACTCGCTGTTTCAGTTTGCATACCTTAAGTCTATGTGGCCAAGCAACCTCGATATTCCTGTTTCACTTCGATATATATCGGGCACTCTTGTCTTTGACCAGCCTCCGGCATCTCAAATTGGATCCTGATAGCGACCGAAATGATTCATTTCTCTCTGTGGTATTGGCAATCCGTACATTGGCATCTCCTCTAAAGATGGTCGAACTTTATGACCAAGACCGGGCCAGAGATACTGACGATCCCCGTTGCATTCCAGTCGCCGAAACCTTCAAGCGCATGGCCCCATCGCTTGAGATGATGCGCATCGAGCACCCAACCTTCGCATCTCATATCGTGGAGTTGCCGAGGATGTCAACATTCGATTCTTCGCGAATTCCGCTGGGTGGTATCCGAGCCGACGCCATCGTTCGACTCTTCCGCAATCTTAAGAATCTGACTTTATGTTCGCTCACAAACGAAGATTACAACCATATTATAGGGCATCTGAATAGGAACCCAATGGACACCTCGACGGTAGCCAGGCAACGCTCGAACATAGCTTACCAATCTCATAAAGGTCGCATTTGGGATATGTTGGACGTAATCCGCGGAGATATCATGGTCTATTACATTCTCGGGCTCAGGTGTAAAGTTCAGCACCCACACCTGTATGGCAGCCCTGCAGAAGTACCGCTATTGTTGCCTTCCATCCTCCTCATTGCAATGCATTATACCCTCGATGCCAAAGAAGATATTTGTCGTCAAGAACAGAGGTGCTGGTTATTAGAGTTGTCATATTTTCTTTTCCCCGCCGAACTGAGGATTGGGTGAGCTCGGATGAACTCAGACCACGATAAGTTTCAACCGATATTCATAGTACAAGTAATTGTATGTAACAGTGCGGGGATCGAGTAGCGATATATAACAACACAAGACATAGTCCATCCAAATCACGAAAGCGTAAGTAGAAGCTCGCTCGAAATCAATCGGCGTACGAAGGAGGCGCTTCCATCCTATCTGCTTGAATCTCTTGCATAACTCGCCGCAGGTTCTCTACCTCCATGCGCAAGCCCTGTACTTCCGACTGGGAGATTCGAGTAGAACCTGCCGAAGTAGGAGGTTCTTGGCTACTTGAGGGTACAGAGCTATACGCTGAAGGTACGCTCTGGGGAGGGGTACGTTCTGGAGTTGGCCCATTGTAGCCCATGGCTTCCCGAGCCTTTCCTGATGGTGGTGCCCGCCCAGGAGGTACCAATGCACTCGATGATTCTCCGGAACCAGCAGAAACGAGTGTCAAATCTGTATACGGAACGACGGGAGGCTGGGTGGGCAGCGCCTCCAGGCCTAGGTTCTTCTCTGTGTGCCAGTATTGCTGCCGTCTCCTTCTGCGCAACCACAATAACACGCCTCCTACGATGAGAGCAAGGAATACCACCCCTCCAACTACCCCGCCGACGATGGGTCCAATGTTACTTGACTTAGAGCCGGAAGGAACTATCACAGGTGGGACGGTGAACGCCTTGGCTGGCAAGCTGCGGGAAATCAGCATATGAGAAAATAACTGAATGAATATCGTAACGATGCGTTACCTGAGCGCCAATGGTGCGTATACGGCTCCGGAAGCGGGACTGTATGTTCAATCAGATAGAGTGTATGAAGACTAGAAACATACTCACTTAGCAACACCCCCCGTTGGCAGGGGATCAGTCGCGCCAACTTTATACAATAAGGGGAACGGTTGAGAAGCTTGCTGTGCATGTGCCAGTACGGGCGCAATGATGCTGTCGCGGAAGGTTGTGTTCGTGGTAACAGAAGCAGTAAACATAGTCCACGCTATGGGTGAGTGCGTGAATCTGAGTGATATTTGACGTTATGACACTGGCCACTGACCTGCATTGGTGACTGCATTAGTACCGTTAGTGTCACTATCGAGGGGAAGACCGAATCTCGATCCTGTTGATAATGTACAATGCAGTCAGTGTATGCCTGCAATTGTCTTCGAAATTCTCATACCACTCGTTGCTAGCTGTCCCTCGTAGAATTGGGTTTGGATATCATATATCTGAGAAAGGCGTTCGGTGATGAAGGATCAGGAGAAATGAACCATCACATACACTGTTATCGACGACTTGCGTCTGGAGTAAACGATCGGCGTAGAGATTGTATATTTGCGCCCAGGAACTCGTGTCGGCACCAAATGATGATAGTAGGTGTCCATCAGAAGCCTGGGCAAGTGATTTCCACGTTCCTGCAAATGACGACGCGAAATTCTGAGAATGCAATGTCAGCATCGGTAACATCCAAACTGATTCAAATACCCTACCTCAAATCGCTGCTCGTCGTCTGCTCGTCCAGCGGCCGATGCTATCATTGCCATTGCTTTCACACCTATGATGCCTTTGATGATGAGATTTGTCGTGTTTGCCTGAGCTTCCAAGTCCACCGTAGTCCTAAACAGACTTGTCAATCAGCGAAACCTTCATCTGATACCAAGCGACTCACGTATCAGGAGGCGTTACATTGAAAGAGACAATGTAGTCAGCCCATTTGTGAAGGAGGTCATACTGCGCAGGATTATCAAACGGTGGAAAGGAGAAGATAATGAGACTTTAACTGACGTGTCGTCCAATGAGTGTCCCATCTCCTGAGGCACGTGCTTGCGCCAATGTCATGATCAGCATATTGGCGGATTCTGAAGGCTAGCTGAGTACATAGCTTTAGTGCACTTTGTTTGGACTCACGTTCTATTTGCTGGCCATGGGGGTTATTGGAACCTTCAGCGACAGGATAATTGAGGCCTACCGATATTCAGCAACGTGGGTCTACATTGCGGACGTGAGCTCTTTACCTAGATCCCTCATTGCGTAGGGCAGCGTGTATTGCGGAGAATCCTGGTATTCTAGTAGAGGCGCGAGGAGGTAACCGGCATACGTCGCATTCACAAACAGGAAGAAGGGATATGCAGCGTAAATGGCCTCCACAGGGTTTACACGCCTGGAAGACGGTGCGATTGAGTGCTATCAATTCATCGCATTACGTGGAATCAGCCCACCTGCTAACGCCTATATCTTTCATAAAGGCCATCACATCGGAAGTGTTCCATTTGCCATCACGTCCCTTTGATATAGTAAGATCTGTCGAGCCCATAACATGCCTTGCCGCGAGTGAAGTTAGAGTCAGAACGTCAGTCGAAACTCCGCCAGCTGCGGTATTGACTTTCTGTTCGAAATCCTGCGATCGTTGTTGGGCATTCTTGAAGTCCGAAAGGAATGCATCCACCTACGGCAGTCAAGTATACATCAGAGTTCTGCGCTAAACTAGTATTCATGAGGAACTTACCGCACTGGAAATTGTAGGATAGGATGTCACATAGTATGGGCTTCGTTGTTGCACGACATTGTCAGGCAATGTATATTGTATGGACGGATCACGAATAACCCCGATGGCCCATGTGACAGGATCGGACGTAGACGTGATATTGCCCAGAGAGACAGAGATACCAAATACAGGGAATGGTCTAGAGGTCGTTAGCACACTCACGACGAGCAGATTTGGACGGCAAGACCTACACGGCGATTGGTTGTGGTGACGAGAGGGTGCCGGACGCGATACCAGTCTTCTCGAATGAACTTCGACAGTCCACGTCAATTGCTGCGCACAAATTCAATTGTAGGCTCTACATATGATGTTCATGACGGCGAATGGAGACTGATTTGAGCGACTCTACTTACGTTTCTCATCGCCAATACCAACGCAACGTCATCGGCTTGGTCGCCGGTCTCTTGGAAGCGAACTGGCTTCTGCAGATTGATTTGATGGAAGGTACTCGTTGAGGTTGTGGTCGAATTCCATGTCATGAGTTGAGTATTATCCGAGGAAAGCCACTCTGTGCAAGGGAATGAGTTGGACAAGGGTTTAAGCTCTCGAACAAGCGTGGTTACTTACCCCCACTAACATCGCAATAGACGTCTACATTGTGTGGAGAATTGTCTCTGGATTTAGCTTCCAGAGAGACGTAGGAGAATGGCATCGACTGGCGCACAGGATCCGACGGCTATGGTCCTGGATATAAACCCATCTATGAAGGGAGGGCTGAGATGTCTTACCTCTATGGGCGAGAAGAACGTGATAGTAACGTCCATGGTGGCAATCTGCATTGTGAAGATCGACTTGGTTGGCGTAATCTTCGTGTCGGTGAGGTTAGCCTGCTGGTCCGCGCCCAACCCATTGGCCCCGAGCCACTGATATGCTTGGCCGTCCACCCTAATGAGCCCATTCCAGCCCCAAGTCTGAAAACATTAAGCACCGCTCGTGTACAACACCAGATATGAAGTCTTACACGACCGTTCCAGAAGCCAGGCCAGTGATTCTGCGGAGGAGCAACGACCCATGAATTGAAGTGAGGAGACCGAATGGCGAGAGGTATCAAATTGGCTTGACCGGAGACATGAGGGAAGAGACATATCAGCCAAAGAGAAAGCCAAAGATGCTCCAGCATCTTGGCTAGAACGGGAGAGAGAGAGTCAACCTGCTGGCAGAAGGAAAGGGGAAGGGGGTCGAAGTGTCAGCCTGTGGAAAGAAGCTGTGCGTGATCAGAACTTGAGAACCAATTAGTTTGGCGCGACTTACCAGATATCCGCATATTGGTGCATATACATAACTGATGATGAGAGGAGATGGCAATGCATATCTCCAAAATTACTTGACAGGAACATGATGAGCGCTATGTCTATATCGTTGCCATGAGATCCCTCGCGAAAGCAGTCTACAGCTGGGGAATACGTGAATTTCGCACTCGACCATATGCATGCGTAAAGTCAGGTACAGAGTAAGATCATCTAGGCTAGACACGGAAGCGTCAGAATGTATCGACAGTCGTAGTCCTCAACTTGCTCACTGCAACAATAATGCCATGCCGCGTCATGCCGCGGCGACTTCCCCGCACTTCAATGATTGCAATTGATGCTGATTGTGAGAGAGAGAAAGCCGTCGGATGCAATAGTAATACGTCTTCGTGTCCGTTCCGAGGGTCGACATAGTAGCAGCTATGTACACATGAAACGAGAAGCATTAGCCAGGATACGTACAACTGCTTTGCACGGGTCACGACCCACGGATATCCTGGCAATCGTGTACTTGAAGCCTAACTGAGAGACGGCCGCGGTATCACTGGAACTTCGAGGAGGCGTATAAATACCAGTCCCATTGCGGTCACGTGTGATGATCAAGCCCTGCGCGGGTTCTGCAGCTAATTACTAGTACTACAGTGCGGGGCGCTCAAAACCGACGCCTCGGAGGCCTCTGATGGCAACAATTTATAGTGACCTCTGACCACCTCCAATTGTCACGGAAACTACGCCAATCGTCTCCTTTTGCATCAAAGACTATGGCTAACTCATTGCTTTCCCGAAATCCTTTGATATAAAATTTTGAGTCATCCCAAATCTGAATTTTACTATATATGGGAATTACATAATACATTAGATAAGGCGCTTATTAAAATACACGTGATGTTGTCTCCATAAACGGATGCTGCGTAGACGCTCGACCGTCATTGCAAGCGGCAGTAACTGCCAGTACATAAGCCAGTGTCCGACAACAACTGTGGCAAAGTCAGTGATCAGACTTGAGCATAGTATGCCTTAATTAAAGAAATTAGTACTAAGATGTTGTTTGGAGCAAAATTGGTGCCATGGAAAGGTCTATTTGAAAAAGATTTTTGAATTCCGAAATCTGAACGGTCACGTGACTTTTCCAAAATACGAAAATGCAGGATTTTGCACAGTTTGCCCACTTTCCTTCCTACATTTTGATCTGCCGGCCCCAGGGGCAAAAATGAAGCCTCCAGTGAGGCGCCTACTCTTGGCGCCCCGCACTGTATGCATATCGGGGACCTGTTTCTGCATCATGGAGGGGAGATGAGCGTTCGGCGCAGCTAGGAATTCGTTCTAACTAAAGACGATTTCTTACTGTAAAGGAGAACGCTGTAGTCTGCTGATGTGGCATTTGGAGAAAATTAAAAGAATGTCCCAGGGAGGATTCGAGCCTCCGTCTTCACGGATTTGTGGGTGCAGTCCACAACGTGATGATCTAACCACTAATCGACAAGGACCGAGAGTTTGGCCGTATAATATGTATATATCCTGCAAGGAGTTTATGAGGTCACCGTATTGTTCTAGACACCCAACAACGTTACATGATACATCCGAGAAGGATTCTGGGAAGCAACACTCTCACCACACCCTCTTGCATGTTGTTCTCTAGCTTCGTCGTTGCGAGAAACGAACAATAGGACGCTCTGTTACGACCCCCGAAATTGACAAGCTAGGTTGAGCTGAACGACCCGCAAGCACTGGACGCGGATTCAAACAATTCACGTTCGCCACCATGAGGAAGATATCTTATGGAGTTGCCCTCATCGCGGTGCTTTTCACGTTGATTCTGGTACGTTATAGTTTGTTGTATATTCTGGTTCAAAGGATCCAAAGACCGCACCTGAACTATGTGCTCAACTCGCGACTCTGCACAGAATCTCTTCTCCACACTCCGTGCAGACTGGTGCGTCCTCATACATTAGATCATAACCAACATACTCATCAAGTTTTACACGATGCAGGCTCGTTGTCCAAGACCCCGACATCCCCGCTACGATTCACTATGGGCTAATGCAACGCTGCGAACGTCGAATCCTCAGCATCCCCGACTCACCCCTCAAGTACACAGACTACAAATGCCGTCCCTTCCCCGCCCGTATTCTCGATGCGTGCGACAAGGAGAACAAGGGCTTCTGCGTTTCCTGGGTGACGGCGGGATACTTCACAGAGTTGAGTATCGGGTTTGCGGTTGTAGCGAGTTTGGCGATTGTGTTTGGGGTTAGTACGCATTCGAGGAGGAGGAGGATTTGGAGGGTTGTCGCGGCATTTGTGGCTATTCATGGTGAGTTGTGATTCGTTTGAGGTGGAACTGTGATTCGGGTGCTGATGGAGTGGGTAGCTGCGTTGCAACTTACGACCTTCTCGATCGTCACCAACCTCTACCGCAGATCCAGGTTCCCCGCGTTTGAGCATGCTCACCCTGGTAAACATCCCCGCCTCCCCCTACCATGAACCCATTCATTTACATTTCTACAGGTACCGCATACATCCTGAACACACTCTCGTGGGTTTTGGCAGTTCTCGTCACCGTCGGTGTCACTATCACTGGTATCTCTGCCAACAGAGGTCACAGGTGGGCTGCCGGGAATCGGGCATATCAACCTATTGAGGGATGAACACGACGCCGAACATCGTTTGTGTCGTTACGCGCTACCCCATTGCTATCAGCTACCCACACTTTGGATACAGATATCATGATCAAATGATTTGGACGTTTCTCGCCCTACTCCAACGGAAAACTATAGACACTCTCCCCGCTCTCCCTTTACATTTCTTCATCCAATGTATTACTAGCGTCATTGAATTTGATCACCGAACTTGTTACTATAGCGTCTTCGTCATGAGTATCAGTAGTCCTCCGGGTAATCCACCTTATCATACAACCTAAGCGTCTCATTCCAATCCCTCTTCCTCCTTCTCCTCAACGAGAAATACTTGGCCTTACTCGCCCACCGTCCCCTCACTCTTCCCTTCACCTCCTTCCCATTACCACCTACATCCTTCCCTCCACCATCCGTATCACCCCGTGCAAAGTGAGTTTCAGGTGAGGGAGGCAACCCAAGCGTATCCACGGCCAAGTGCATAACCCTTCCATGCAGCTCTGCTCGTCTCGCGCGAAGCCGTTGTAACTCCGAAGGGCCCATCCATAACAACCTCCCCAACGAACTCACAGCTCTGAAACTCGACACGGCATCTTCCAACCACCTCAACGAGAACCACATCACTGCCGGGACCACGACAGCAGTAATCGCCGCCACAGGGAACGTAACAAGCATACACCCAACCCAAACGACTACGCCAGAGGCCAACCCGTATATCAGTTTGTATTGAGCGATTTCGTCGTAGGTATCCCAGACTGGGCCGGTTTGTTTGAATTTGCGGACCGCGATGAATGTGGTGAGGAAGATGGGGACCCACAGGAGGAGACCGGGGATTGAGAGGGTTAGGAGGGTGAAGGACCAGAAGAGGCGAAGGAGAAGACGGTAGATGATGATGTGCCGAGGGAGTGGGCGTCGAATTCGATCATCTTTGAGACCCCAGTGCGAGAGGTAGTTTTGGTATTCCTGTGAAAGGGGGTGTTTAGTGCTCGTCATTATCGTCAGGTTTGGAAAGGCAGGTTACCTGTAGGTCCTGACCGAGCTGTACAATCTTCGCATCGACAACTTTCGCTTCTCTCTCTCCATGACCTTCCTTCTCCCCCTCACTCCCACTCGTTCCCGGGCCGGCTCCCACACTCCCACCAACATCCACACCCTCCGCAATCTTGAACGCATCCAAGAAAGTCCTCACAATCCTCACATAATCGCCCAGAGTCATCTCGGTCCCAAGCGGAGCATACATCCTCGCAGCGAGCTTTGCGATACGAATGAGTCTCCATGAGGGCGCGTCGAGGGTTCCGATGCTGATTTGTTGGTGGATTCGGGCGGTTAGGGAGCGGATGTTGTGGAAGTCGACGGGGGCGAGGAGTTCTGGATGTGTCTGGTGTATGAGGAATGTTATGCGTGTTGGATGGCGAGAGGGGCAAAAGGTGAAGAGGACGGACCTTGGGGGAGAACTTCATTGGGGGGTGGAACGTCACTAACACGTCCGAACGGAAATGCTCTCGGTGCCTGAACACAATAATCAGTCAATATCCCCTCAGTCCCAACCCCAACCAACGTCGACCGACGCACATATAAGTAATGGAACAAGTCAATACGGAGATTGTGAAATCGGGATTATTCCGGTTCCGCGTCAGCACGTCCGATACAATTCTCGCCACGCCCGTTTTCAAGGGAGCGATATTGGGAGAATACCGACTCATGCCTTCAGGGAAGAGGCATACTGCGTCGCCTATTTCCAGAGCCTAAATAACGCGAAATCATCGTCAATGAAGAAATTAGCCTAAGCATGAGGGCGATTGAGACATGCGCGTACCTCCAGGAGCTTTTGGAGAACATTGCTATTGTCCACCTTGCCATCTGCAACGTCCTGTCGGCGTTGAAGAGGGACTGTGCCTGCTGACTCAATGAGCCAGCTTGTGAATGTCTTCTTCCCGAATTGCGTGGACTTTGCCGTGAGTCGGAGGAGGTTACGTCTCTGGATACAAATATCGTACAATATGAGTTAACCCTGGTCAAATCAATCATGGTTAAGGAGGCAAACCTTCCACGGGATAGATGCAACGAGGAGGCTGGTAAACAAGCTGGATCAAAAATGAATGTAGAGAGATGGATAGCGGACTCACAGTGCATCGGTTAGTGAGTTACTGTGGTTCGCACATACGATACTATATACAGCGCCCCAATTGAACGAACTAGAACCACTTCGAAGATCGATATTAAGACATACCAAGGCTCTCCTCGCTTGGGTATATTTTCCGTGCCCTCTACGACTATTGTGCCATAGAATATCTTCAGCACAAACTTGAACAGCAATCTACCCCAACGGTAGGTTGATTCAATTGTACGCATCAATTGAAGTAATCCAGCGCACCTGATGAGAAAATACGATAAAGGAGTTCCTGATCCTTCAGGCATTTACTCTCAATCCCGTATAGTCGTCAGCGTCGAGTTTGTCGCATACGTGGTAGCCGGTGGGGTATATATCGACTTGCCAGGAGAGAACGTAGAGGAGCCTGAGGAGGCCATGCCGTGACGTCTAGATCAAATCGGGCTTCTTGGCGTCGAGTAAAGTCTATTATGGGCGCTTAGCAAATTTGCTTCAAGCCTCGAGGATCCCGGTCGGCCATTTTATTCCTCAAAAACATATCTTTTATTCTAAGACATCCAACACGGACGTGCGATAAAGCACAGAGGTGCCGAAAATATGTCCGACAACCTCCAGGATGCCCTGGCCAAAATCCGACCGCACACTTCCTCGTCGCTCGCACACCAAAAGGCTCCGGCTACACTCCTGATCGCCCTCGAGTCCACCTTTGAAGAGCAAAAGACGCAGAGGACTCCGACGGCATACTTCGCTGCTCTGCTGACGACGCTAGACAGTACCCTTCAGACTTCACGGACGTCTGAACCTGCGCTGGGAGATGGAGATGTTCTTCCTGCCGAATTGTATCTTCTCGCTTTGGTTACACCGTTCGTACCACATCCGGTGATACGCTCAAATCTCAGTACGATTCTATCTCTTACTGCACCGCTCTTCCCTGCTCTCGTCCCACATGCTCCTCCGCTTCGCTCCCAGCTAACATTCTACGACGCTGTCCTCCGAGCCCTGGATCGATCGCACCTCGAAACGCCCGGACTCCGACAGACATTCGAGTCGATACTACACCTCTGCTTGGATCCCCGCCCTAAAGTGCGCAAACGGGCTGCAGAACTCGTCAGGGATGTATTGACAAACCCTCCCCCGCCTTCCCTGAGACACCCGTACTCCGACCGGGTTGCGGACTGGGTCAAGGCTGCTCTGGCGGAGGTCACGGCGGGCGGCGCGCCGAAATTCAAGGGAAAGAAGGCTGAGAGCGAGGGCACGGAAACTGCCATTCACTTGCTCACTTTCTTGCGCCCGGTGCTTGCTACTTTCCCTCCATCTGTGAGTTTATGTTCATCTCACATTTTCAGTCACCTGACCCGAAAGACAGTCCCTCCCGTCAATTACATCCTCCATTCTGAACCTTCCCCGTCTCGGAAATCCCTACCTCTCGCAGTCTGCATACTTCCTCCTTGCCGACCTTCTTCCCATCCCCGTCGAAGACCCCGTAAACAACATCGAGGAACGTCTTCCCGATATCATTAGCGCCATCGTCTCCTCGCCTCCTCTCAAATCCGATGGCGCTCTCATCCCATCATGGTCTAACGTCCTCGGAATAGGCATGATGGCCTACCACAAAGTAGATTCTGAGAATGCTGCAAAGAAGATCCCCGAGGTATGGAATGCGCTCTGGGCGTTCTTAGAGTCAAGCGAGCCGAGTGTGAGGAAGGCGATTGCTCAGGCTTTGGACAATGTCTCGAAATGCATTACTGAGGGTATGATTGCTGCGGCTGTGAAAGAAATTCCGAAGGGCGAGAAGAAGTCGACTAAATTGGGCAAGATTATCAACCAAACGGTTAAAGCTCTCGACTCACTTGCTTTTGCTCGGTCTATACCTGAATTGCTCTCCGTGGTTGCTTCGCTCATCACGAGCTTGAGGTATAGACCTGATGGACGTGGGACGCCTACTGCTGCTGAGACTTTGCTGCTTCCTCTTATGGTGAAGATATGCGATATGAGGTTACAGAAAGGGTTTGAGTACAAAGAGTCTGCCGATGCTGTTATTAGCACCGCAATGGGTGTTCTTGGACCTGCAGTGCTCTTGGAGGCATTACCTCTTAACCTCATGCCCGAAGACCGGTAAGTCAAACTTTGATTTCCTTCAAAATAGGGCATATAATGACCTTTCTACTCAAATTTCTAGCCAAGCAGGCAAAGAACCCCGCGCATTCCTCCTCCCAATGCTCTCCCAACCACACCCATCCCCTCTCACGCACTTCACATCCTACTTCCTCCCTTACACATCCCGTCTCTTCGACCTCGCCCAAACCGCGCTTTCTGCCAACCGAGCCTCAGAAGCGAAAGTCTACAACGTCCTGATTGATCAAATTTGGTCTGGGTTCTTTGGGTATTGTTACCCTACGGATAGCGAAGGGGATAATCTGAGCAAAGCGTTAAACCCAGAGTTTGCTGGTGTCGTTTCGCAGGTCCTTTACACTCAGCCTGAGCTCCGACCGGGTATCCTCAAAGGCTTGCGGATCATCGTTGAGTCTAATCTCGTTCTCTCACGACAAGACCAGGACCAGGAGAAGTATGAGAAGTTGCCAGATGTGGTGAGGCTTGATGGGGTTAGTAAGGAAGAGGCGGAGGCGAATGTGAGGTATTTGAAGGGACAGGTTGAAAGTTGGCTCGCTGTGTTATTTAATGTGTTTACGAGTGTGGGGAGAGATGGGCAGGGCATGGTTGGCGATGTTGTTAGTGCTTGGCTGACTATTGCCGATGAGAAGGTTAGTGAAAACTATGCTTCGTATTCGTTTTTTTATCGATGCTGACTTTGGTTTTGCGATGATTAGGAAATCAACAAAGCGTACAAGAAACTAACAGCCCTCCTCTCGCAAAACCTCTCGCAAGCTACTTCCTCTCAACCCAACCAGCCCAAAGACGCCCAACCACAACAAACAAGCATTACAGCGACAGCTCTCGACCTCCTCACACTCATCCTCCCACACCTCTCCCGCGCTGACGCACTCTCCCTCTTCAATGTCTGCCTCACGAGCGAGGTATTAGAGCATAGAGACAACGCAGTTCAGAAGAGGGGATACAAGGTCCTCGCCAAGCTTCTCGAGAGCGGTAAAGTTGCAAGTGAAGGTGAAGGAGGGGTGGATGTAACAGAAGTCCTCAAAAAACTAGACAACGTCGTAGACGGGCTAAGCCCCGCAGCAAAGAAAGACAGATTCCACGTATTAACGCATCTCCTCTCTCATATCCCTTCGACTTCCCTACATCTTATACCTGCTATTATACCTGAAGCTGTTCTGGGAACCAAGGAGCCTTCAGAAAAGGCAAGGAATGCGGCGTTTGATCTGATTGTTGCTATGGGGCGACGGATGGCCCAGGGAGGTGTTGTAAAGAGGGGTTTGGTGGACGGGATGGACGAGGATGGTGAAGGTGAGGCGACTGGTGAAGGTACGTGCCTTTGAGCCCTGGGGTATCAGAGAGAATTTGAGACTGATTTTGACTACCTGAACAGCGAAAGCGAGCATTGAAGAGTATATGACGATGGTTGCTGGTGGACTGGCTGGCGCGACGCCACATATGATTAGTGCGACAGTAACTGCCATCTCTCGTCTCGTTTTCGAATTCAAAGGTACGCATACATCATATCATTCGTAACCATAGTCAAATACTAACGACTGTTATGACGATTAGACCAAATTCCACCAGAAATGCATACCGAGATTCTGTCAACCCTCCTCGTCTTCCTTACCTCCAACAATCGCGAAATCGTCAAATCGACACTGGGCTACATCAAACTAAGCATCCATACAATGCCTCTGGCCCTCCTCCAACCTCACCTTCCCTCCCTTGTACCTGCGCTGCTCAAATGGTCTCACGACCACAAAAACCATTTCAAGGCAAAGGTTCGACATATCTTCGAGCGGATGATCAGGAGGTTCGGGTTTGACGAAGTGTACAAGTGTGCGAGTTCGCAAGAAGATGGAGATGGAGTGGAAGAGGCGAGAAAGGTGCTTGTGAATATCAAGAAGAGGAAGGAGAGGGCGAAGAGAAAGAAAGGTAGAGCTGCTGCTAATGAAGATGGTGAAGATGAGGATAACGGGGAGGCGACGAAGCCTGCTACTGGGGATGCATTTGAGGATGTGTTGTATGGAAGTGAGAGTGAGCTGGAGGATTCGGATGATGATGAACCAGAGTCGAAAGGTGCGAAGAAGAAAGGTAATGGGGGTGCAAGGTTACGTGTGGATGATGATGAGCCTATGGATCTGCTTTCGGGGGCCGCTTCCAAGATCACAAGTAGGTTCCATGGATTTCAGACCGCGCTCAGCTCAGAACTGACCAATGCGAATTTCATCATCATTTACAGACGCAAAGAACAAACGCCGCAAGCCCGGTGCGGACGCCTCGAAATTCGCAACGGACGCAGACGGCAAAATGATCATCGACGACGAAGACTCACACGCCAATAATCACGGCGAAGACGAAGAAGACGTAGCAGGTCAAGCGTATCGCGAGACACTTACTTCCGCAGATGGGTTCACTCGTGGTCCGAATGGACGGATCAAGTTCAATAAGGATACGAAGAAGCGGAGGAGGGAGAATGACGAGATGGCCGGAGATGGAGATGGAGATGTTGAAATGGGTGATGCTACGACTGGAGGAAGTGAAGGAGGAGGAAGAAAGGCGAAGAGAAAGAGCGAAGTTCGGTTAGGGCAGGAGTTCAAGGCTAAGGTACGTTGTCGTTTTCATTCAGAATATTCCTTGAATACGTTGGTCTGACTGCTTGAACAGAAAGCGGGCGGTGATGTGAAGAAAGGCGGAGTAGACCCTTACGCTTATCTTCCCCTCTCCCAAGCTGCGAAGAAAAAAGGGAAGAAGGAGAGGTTCCATATCGTTGGCAAGCGATGAGTATTTCTCGTTTATGCTCGCTCCCGATTCTATCGGTCTCCGGTTGGTGCGCTATTATAGTCTATTCTTGCTTTCCCAAAGTCATGTATCGTTGTCATCTTTCTACATGTATCGCATATTTGCTTACTTACTATGGAATCCATTGGACTCCCGTGGGACTGAAAGACAGGTGAGTCCGGTACCGTTTAGAAAATATGCTGACGGCGATCTAGAAAAAAAAGAAGCACATACCGTGGGTAACACCCATGTATGTACAACGACATGGTACGTCTGCGCACCCTTTCGCGAACTGACATCATACCGGACCCTCTTGGAACCCACTACATTGTCCTCCCAATCTCGCACCCAACCCACTTCAGAACCCGAGTACGGTTGTCTATGATATGATTAGCTGTGGATTCTTTGTAGGTTCTCACACGGGCCGCGGGTGTCTTTGGATTGCGGTAATTCAGATAATGGCTGTTGTTGTGCTATTTCTGTGGAGGGGCATGTGGGCTTGCAGAGTATATATACCCAGTGCAATCGCGAGCAACTTCCCATCGTAACTCCCGCTGAACTTCAGTCGCTGCAGTAGATCTCGTCTAGCAGATTATGTCCGAGTCTCTCAGATTACGCGTCGCAATTTGGTACGTGTTATGCCCACCTTCCGTTAAGAATGTAACGATCTCACAAACCACGAAAGTGGAGGCGGAATTGGCGGCCTCGCACTAGCGGTGGCACTCACCCGCTCGAAACCACAGCATATCCAAGTGGACGTATATGAATCTGCCCCCTCGCTCACAGAGATTGGGGCCGGTATCGCCATGCGAGAACGACCTTGGCGAATCCTAGAGTCGTGGGGTCTTGGAGAGGAGTTCGCTAAAGTCGCGGATGCTCCGCCTGACGGATCCCCAGGTAATGTTCATGGTCATATTCTTTGCGACGTTGCGAGTTGATATATTTTCATTGATCTGAAGTTCTTGGGTTCGTGTTCCGAAGGTCAGATATTCCTCAAGGATTCGACTTCCATTCCCATGTTATGCCTTGTAGGTGCCTCGCACGTCTTTTCGCCGTCGCTCAGCAGTGACAAGTGAATGCGGTAGATGGACACCATCAATTTCATCGCGCGCACTTCCTGAACGTCTTCGTGAACGCATTACCTCAGGGTATCGCGCACCTCGGGAAACGACTGATTTCTTATTCCTCGTCTCCCTCTTCAAGCGAAGTAACGCTACACTTCTCGGACGGAAGCACAGCCACATGCGATGTACTCGTAGGCGCAGACGGAGTAAAATCTGTTGTCCGAACGCAGATGTACAACGAGTTCGCGGACGAACAGTCTACCAAGACCAAGGATCATCATCCCGGAAGCGGCAACTATTTGAAAGAAATATCTGCGCCGGTGTGGAGTGGTTGGGTGGCTCATAGGGCATTGATTCCCATGGACAAGTTGAAGAAGGTGTTCGAGGCGAAGGGAAGGGGTGTCGACCAGCTTATGAACACGATGATGGTGAGTGGTGATAATACCAGGTCAATGTATCGTATAAAGACTGAACAGGACACTTAATTAGTGGTGCGGAAAGGACAAGGTATGTCTGTCAACTAAACACTTCCTTCTGCTAGTTTTGCATATCACATATTCTAGCACATCGTAAGCTACCCAATAGCTCAGTCTACGATCTTCAACATGGTCGGATTCGTATTCCATCCCGAAGGTGAAGGTAAGAGATATGAAGGTCCATGGGTGACGAATGTCTCTACCGAAGAGGTCCAGCAACAGTACGCCGGTTGGGAGGATGCAGTTCAGGATCTCATGGAGGTACGGGTTTCATGGAGAAAGCATATGCCAACGAATGTGCATCTCTGGCTAACATCTTTCTTTGACTCACGAAAGCATGCTGATGGTGCTTCGCGGTGGGCGATAATGCATCTTCGACCATTACCAGCGTATTCCAAAGGACGGGTCACACTCTTGGGGGATGCGGTATTATCGGTTTCGACTATTTTGACACCGTTCATATGTTAGTTAACGTACTTCTGCAATCAGGCTCACGCCATGACACCCCATCAAGGTTCTGGGGCAGGCCAAGCAATCGAAGTACGTCTATGTTTCTAATCGCCCTCAAAATGAACTAAGAACGCCACGGTTGTTTACTACTAGGACGCGTACATTCTCTCGCGCCTTCTCTCGCACCCATGCACGACACGCGACAATCTTTCGTTCGCTCTGTCAGCGTACGAATACATCCGAATGCCACTCTCACAGCACGTCGTACGTGCATCACGAGAAAACGGGAAGATGTATGAATTCAACAGCATTTACGGAGAGGATTACAATGAGTTGGGGCATAGGCTGGATGCGCAGTGGTCTTGGCTTTGGTGGAGGACTCCGGAGGAGGAGGCTGAAAGGGCTGTCCAAGTGATGCTGGGAAAGATTGAGCGTAAGGATGTTGGCAAGGGAATGTGACTATGTTCTTGGTGAATTCATGGGAGTCAAGTTATCGGTAAACGAAAGTGCACAGAGTTGTAGTCCATGATATTCAGCTACCTGAATCAGCATGCTACGGTCAACTAGTTAGCCCCAGTGAAAACCGCGTCCAGCGAGATCGAGCCAAATTGAGTCTCCTCGAATCATACTCAAATTTAGTTACATAGACGCCATTCCATCGAGTAACAACCAGCGACATCGTATGAATTCGTTCTTTCCTTCCACTCAAACATGTCTCGCGCGCGACTTAACTGGCTCGCTCGCACGCCAGGCACAATTTGCTCTCGCGGCCGCCGGTGCCATGCTCTCGTGTGCTCGCGCTGCCCGGCATGCCGCGACGGATTTGACGAAGGATTGCAAGGACGCCGGAAGTCTCCGATGACAAAAGTTTGCTCGCAGGCTGCAGCGATGATATTGCTGCTCTAGTCTCTTGTTCGCGAACCACTCTGAGTGACTTCAGCACAGTCTGCGCTTGTCAAATATTGACCGGTAATATTGACCCCGCTTTCCGAGGACCCTTTTGACAGCCTCCAATTAATTCAGACAGTCCCACTCCGTCGACATCCCTTGTGAGATTTCTCACCACCACTTCTTGCCTTCTCTGATATCAATTACCCTACTTGAATCCAACATTACATTGGTATGTATACTTTTGTTCCCAGCTGAAGTGCGCCAGCTAATACAAATGACTTCCACCGCTCGGGGTCCCAGATTGATGAGGATGGTGCAGAAGGAAACGTATGTGCAAAATCATCTCAAGCATTTCTTGTACTGACTTGTTCTCGGACATATTCCCCAGGAATGGATGCCCCAGAAATGGATGCTCACAAAAACAACCTGACCAAGGTCGCCACAGTTGCAGCTTAGGCAGCAGCAAATTCGAGAAAGGTATGTGGGCTTGTATGTACCCCCTAGTGTCAACTCGGATGGTGCTGACCGTGGAATTAAGAGTCATCCCATGCTTCGCGCGACATTGTGCGTATGGACTTATCACGGTGATATGAGGGGAATAGCTGGGATTCGATATGAAAGGTGTCATACATCAATTCATATCGAGCATGGCCGAAACAGCTTCGGTACGAATGGGTACGAAGGGGTTAGATGTAATTAGATGTAATTAGATGAGAATATATATTATTCGTATCTCGCATCGAGGCAGATCGAGTCGAGTGGTAGTTCGTATCGAGTGACAACGGATCAGAAGGAGCATTCGATGACGCTCGTTCTGCCTCGATATGGCTGGACGCGGTTTTCACTGGGAGTTAGCACTTGTACGACATCCACGAGGGGCCTGATATACTGATCGGAATCCGAAACAATAAGTATAAGTACCACGAGCCTGAGTTGTGATCTTCTTCGAACACGAACTGTTCTCCCCCTTGCTTGAATTCCCAACTCTGAGAGTAATTGCTAGAAAAATATACATTTACAGTTTACAGAGGAGACAGTCGTACTTCCTTGACTTGGAGGTCTATCCATCGCCTTTCGTAGCTTCAGAATCTACGGCATCTCACCCTTGGCCGCATCGGCCCATGCACACTGGATTTGAACTGCATGTTGCTGGTAAGAAAAGTGGCCACGTCAGCGAGGCTATGGGTAAAATACTCCTCTTCTGACATTTGTTGAACCTAGATAAAGGAGAGAAGAAATGCCGTGGGCGGGCC
The DNA here is from genome assembly GCA_022160315.1 of Panus rudis PR-1116 ss-1. Lineage (NCBI taxonomy): Eukaryota > Fungi > Basidiomycota > Agaricomycetes > Polyporales > Panaceae > Panus > Panus rudis. Next base: position 42,458 of record MU275324.1, read on the forward strand.
AAACCATGTGGTCCATAAAGGTACTTGATATACTCGCTGTTCAGGATTGTATTCACACCAGTACGCACGAGTCTCGCCGTTCTTGCACTTCGCGCGTACACCCAACGGGCCACTGCGGCCCTCAGGCTCTCTAAGTCAGGAACACCCTAATCGTCCGTGCTATACTTGGTACAGGGATGTGAAAATACCCAAGTACTTATCGTCGCTCAAGTAAGTACGACCTTCCCTGTCTCCGAGTGTACACTTCCCTCAGCGACACTACCCATCCTCGAGTTGGTCAAACTACGATGTCGCAGTCGCCAAAGCTACGCGTGGCAATTTGGTTCGTTTTCCCTCCACCTAACCTTAGCCTAAGCAGGAACGCCCTGTTGACGAATACTCATCAATAGTGGAGGCGGAATCGGCGGTCTCGCACTTGCAGTCGCCCTCACTCGGTCGCCCGCCAAGTCCAAGATACACGTTGATGTGTACGAAGCTGCTTCCACCTTCGAAGAGATAGGTGCAGGCATCATGATGTGGGAACGAACATGGCGGATCCTTGAGTTACTGGGATTGGGAGAGGAACTGGGTAAAGTTGCGAACACTATTCCTGACGGATCGCCTGGGATTGGTTTCGAATTTCGCAGGTCAGATGTACCGAAGGGCTTTCATTTCCATACGCATTCTGTGCCATGTAAGCTTATCGTCGTTCGCAGTGAAAGTATTAAACTGACCAGTGTTGTTATTATAGATGGATGCATTCGCTTCCACCGTGCCCATTTCCTGGACGTCTTCGTTCGAGCTCTCCCTCCGGGGATCGCCCACTTCGGGAAACGCCTCTTCTCCTACACGTCCACTCCATCGTCATCTCCTTTCTCAAAAGAAGTGCAACTGCACTTCTCAGATGGAACAACAGCGACTTGTGACCTCCTTGTCGGTGCAGACGGTCTGAAATCCATCGTCCGAGCACAAATGTACACTGAGCTCGCAGACGAACAGTCGGCAAAGACCAAGGATTCACATCCCGACAGCGGACAATACCTGAAGGAGCTGATTGATCCAGTTTGGAGTGGATGGGTTGTTTATAGAAGCTTGATTCCGTTGGAGAGGTTGAGGAACGCTGCGCAGGCGAAAGGCAGAGATATGGGGAAAATCATGACTCCTATGATTGTAAGTGGGGACCAAAGAAAAACCACGAGATTGAACTGATACTTCGGGGACCACAGTGGTGCGGTAAGAGTAAAGTCAGTTGAAATCAAATCCAGTACAATCGGCCCCAACACAATTGCGTAATACTGATATTGAACCACAGCACCTCGTTAGTTATCCAATAGCACAATCCACGATTTTCAACTTCGTTGGATTTGTGTTCTACCCTGAGGGTGAAGGGGCAAAATCCGACGGACCTTGGGTCACCGACGTCTCTGGCGATGAAGTGAGGCAACATTACGTCGGGTGGGAGACAGAAGTCCAAGACATTCTGGAGGTACGCTCTTGTTAGTAAAGCGGCCACGGATAAGCTAAGGTCTGCGTCAGCATGTAGATGGAGCTTCTCGGTGGATGATGATGCACCTAAAACCATTGCCAAACTATTCAAAGGGTGGGGTCACCCTACTCGGAGATGCAGTATGGACGTTTTCCCTTCACGCCCTCTGAGAACTGCTGAACACTGAAGTAGGCTCACGCTATGACACCGCACGCTGGTGCCGGTGCCGGTCAAGCAATCGAAGTACGTCTTCGCTTACCCGCTTTCCCCATGCGGCCATAGGGTACTCATTGCCCGTAGGACGCGTATATACTCTCGCACCTCCTTACTCACCCCCACACGACTCGCAAAACCCTGTCGGCCGCGTTAGCGGCATACGACTACGTCCGAATCCCCTTTTGTAATCATGTTCTACGTGCGTCACGTGAGAACGGGAAGATGTACGAGTTCAACAGCCTATACGAGGAGGAATACAACGAGCTGGGAGATAGACTTGATGCGCAGTGGGAGTGGCTTTGGTGGAGAACTCCTGAGGAAGAAGCAGAAAGGGCTGTCAAGGTAATGTTAGGTAAGATACAGAAGGATACCAGTAGCATTGCCCACGCGAAACTGTAGGCTTGGGAATCAGTATCGCAACAAATTGGACAACAGTACACTTTATTCCTAATTGTTAAACAGAGCATTCGTTGGTGTCTAGATGTGTCTTCTTCTATGCTTGTGCCTTCAGTTTTTCTACCAATTGAGGCACCGCTTCATACAAATCGGCGACAAGGCCGACATCTGCCACCTGGAAGATGGGCGCGTCGGGATCCTACAACGACATGCTGTCAGAATAGACATCCCTGGCAAATTCTTACAAACGATACCAACCTTGTTGATGGCAACAATCATCTTTGAATCTTTCATGCCAGCCAAATGCTGAATAGCACCGGAGATACCGATGGCCATATACAACTCGGGGGCAACGACCTTACCGGTCTGACCGACCTGCAACGAGTTGTCGGCATATCCAGCATCCACGGCTGCACGTGAAGCGCCAATGGCAGCACCCAGTACGTCAGCCAGCGGTTCGAGAGTAGCTTTGAACGTCTCAGCGTTCTTGAGTGCACGACCGCCCGAAACGACGCGAGCAGCTACGCCAAGTTCAGGTCTGTCTGACTTAGTGAGTTCAGTCTTGATGTGTTGTGTGGGGTTGTTGGGAACGGGGACTGAGTCAACTGCTTTAGCTTCGACTTCGGATCCATCTGCAGTTGCGGCTTTGAATGCGGTCGAACGAATAGTGAAGAACTTCACTGGAATGCTCGACGGAGCCCGGACAGTCGCAATAGCATTACCAGCGTAGATGGGTCGGGTGAACGTAGTTGCGTTCGAGTAAGTGTCATGCTCGAGGGAGGTGATGTCAGACACGGCCGGAACATCTAGCTTGGCAGCTACGCGGGGTAGCAGAGATTTGGCGGACGAGGAATGTGCAGAGACAACATGGGTGTACTGAGAGTCCTTCAAAAGAGACTCTAGAAGAGGTGTCACTGCTTCAGGAAGCGCATACGTATAATCCGGGGATGCGGAGTGCAGAAGGCTGGTAAGTCCCTTCAGTCTGAATATAATAATAGTTAGCATTCGATAGAGGGGTATTCGCGCTGCGAAACTCTTACTTCTGGGCTTTAGGAACGACATCTTTCAGTTGCTCAGGTCCCCCCACAACCAAACCAGTCACCTCGCCGCCAAGTTGTTGAGCGGCGGTCAATGCGGACAATGAGCTTGACTCAATGGCTCCATCTCGGTGTTCCAGCAATACCAGAGCTCGCGGACCCACAGCTGTCGCATATGTTCTACGAAGTGTCCGAGAGAGGAATAGAGAACGAGTGCGCAACATGGTGGTCCGAGATGAAGAAGCAAGTCACCGGCAATCGAAGCTCCTTGACGTTTAACGTTATAGACCCGCACGTGATTTGCGGGGTCACAGACTGTCGGGCATTAGTTGGAGTCTGAGACTTTCTCTTTCTCTTTCTTCTTTCCCCCTTTGTCTCATTACTTAGACAAGTAAGCAGCTGTGTCGTCTGCTTAAGACTGGAGCCATCCGGAAGGGAGTAGCAGATTTACTAGTACTTAGGAGTTTGACAGCCTAACGGGGAGATGAGGACTGTACTTGGCCTTACCACCATAAACCTAAGGAATGCCTTCTTGGTGTAGCGGCTGTAGTGGCCCTAAACCGGGAATGCGAGGTGGTCTAAAGCTTCAACGGGTTCACTCGTCCGTGCGCTGGTTCAAGACCGACCCCTCCAGAAAGCTTGGTGATCCATTTATCGCCTGCCGCGGAAGCGGTAGCCCGATATGGAATAAATCGTCCTTGACAGGCCAGGGAAGCAATTCTGCAACCTGCAGGACAGGGGATGCCCTGGATGGGCATATCCACGGGTATCCGTGGATATCATCCGTTTCACACGGCATCCGTTCTCACGAAGAACCATCCATTTATTGGGTCAGCATTCCCAGGACCATGTGTGGTCACAGAAAGTCACCAGTTCGTAACGCGTTCCGTCCTATTTACTGACGAGTTGGTTGAGGGTAGGGTAAGTTGCAACCCTCTTGGGAGTGTCGGGGGCATACCACTATCACATTCATGGCTGCTGGAGCATTGACTTTGCCTCAAAGCGGCCCCCACCCCTTTCCCCAAACACGGTGACTCGTGACAACCTGTGATGTCCGTGACTGCTAGAGACTGTCACTCTGTAAACCCAGCATGTCGTGAGAACGGATAATTATCCGCGGATGGTTTTCTCACGGATGCGTGGATACATCCGGATGAATCCAGGGCAGGCCCTGCTGCAGGACGCGCCGAGTTAGTCTTCGGAGATCAGGTCGTGTCGTCTGTTCGCGCGGATGGGCCGTGCCCCTCGCAAACCTTTTTGCTCAACTCAACATGCTTTACTAGTACGTGGTGTTTTCAGCCCCATCAGATTGTAGTAGCACGCAGCTTGAATGATGCATTGCATTGCAGTTTGTATCGGATCGTTACGTGCTTTCCGGATATTCCAAACTTTAACTTATCCCTAGCGATCACTCGCAGCACACCTAAACCAGGCATCGCGCCGTAGGGATCTCTCCACTGTCAGCTAGGGATTCACTCACAATACATAGCCTGCTTTGCATTAGCGGCTAATAGCCAGTTTGAACGCTGTGCGCGTTGTTTGTCTCGACTGCGGATGGTGCTTTGTGGGCAGGCTGCCAGGGCTGTTCGTGGAAGGGGTCAGATGAGCGACTAATACGACCCCAACTGCGGCACTTGTGCAGCATTTATCGTAGGTGTTTGCCTCTTCAGGTAAACATTGCCACCGGCCTTCACATATCGATGTGATCTTCTCTCACAGTGGAAACACTTCAATCGTTGACTCCCTCTATAGTGGCTGGCACTACTTCCAGTGTTGTCTCTCCTCGCAAGTTCAAGTCGGTGCGTAACAACTCAATCTCAAAGTGAAGACATCGCTGATCCAGTCCGGTTCAACAGTAGAACTGGGGCTCGCCATGAAATTGCACTACAATGCTCTTCGAGTTGGGCGGGGTATTGTGCGGCTCCTCCGACGTCTGCGTGTCCACAGGATGCGCCCTTCTCGAGTTGTGGACGAGTGCAGTATGAGACTGAACTATGATGTCCTCGGGCATATCATGCGGTTCCTCGGAGGACAGGACCTTGTTAACATAATGTGCACGTCCCGAGCCTCATACGAGGTTGGTCTTTCCATCTTGCTAGGTCAACCTATCCACTTGTATGCGAAGCACACTCTACCATTTGTGGACTTCATCCTCAAAGACCCACCACGATATGGACCGATGTTGCGCAATCTCACTGTAGCCCAGACGTACATCGACAAGCTTGATTGTCAGCTTGCCACTGTAGTTGAACATGCATCCCACTTGCGTCGTTTCTCAATCTATGGCATGATGTCCTCCTCCTCCGATACTCCCGAGCTTCTGAAGACTTTGCTTACCCGTCCAAGTAAGGAGTTGAGGCAAGTGGGCCTCCCGAGTATCTCCTCACGATATCCCCCCGCTGATTTCCCGCTACACTTGGATTACTTGAAGTCTGTCTCTTGGCCATCCCTAGTACACCTGCAATTGAAGGTCTACTTGGAGCTTGGTGACTATGGCTGGCTTGATGCTTTGAGCCGATTCTCTCTCACCCTTGAGACTCTCGAGCGTAGCACGGCTGAATTCAAGTTCCCATCAACCTTTACAATACCATTTCCCCGATTGCGGACGCTCTGCATCTACACCATACTGTATCCTGACGAGGAGGCCTACTTTCCAACGATGAGGCTGGTTCATCTATTCCCACAGCTACAAAACCTCTATGTAGATCAGATTCACGCAGAGATCCCTCCCTTGACTGTTGAGGCTCATAGGGAGCGCAACATCCAGGATGCCGTAGCTTTGTCCCGCAACCATGGATATTGGCCCAATCTAGTCCATGTGTGTACAGCGTATGATGCAATGTATACCATGGGCTTGAAATGCCCAGTCCGGCATCTGGATCTTAGTCACTCATACTACTATGACCACATGTGGCAATCGGAGGAGGTTGCTAAAGCTATCCGTGACCTACAACCTTGCGCCCTCAGCTTTGGACTCCCACTGACTCGTGCAGCCTGTCACACGCTTTCTACAATACTGGTGGATTCTGCGCAGTTGACACACTTGGAATACGAGTTGACATTTGACAACGATGATCCAAAGAGCTCATTGAAGTCACTGGGCTGGTTTTTGGTATGTTTTCTAGTATCTTCATTTGAACAAGCACATATCTGATCAGCCTGTCACTCCAGAATAAATTCCTTGCTATTCATCGTTCATCTTCCTGCATTCTCCTCCGCATATTCTTCAGCATCAGGCTTCGGCGGCAGACGACACAATTCAAGGAAGAATTGCAGGCATACGTGGCAGAACACCTCAATATGATGCAATATGCCAAACAATTTGCTATCGCTTGTCCATCGCTCCGTCGCATCTTCATTCATTGGAGAGAACATCTCGTAGCGTCTGTCTTACTGGATGTCGCACACTCCTGCGATGGCAAGAAGGAGTTTCGCATAATCCATCATGATGCCTACCATACGTACGGTATCTCCAATGACTGGGAATTGTTTCAACATCATGATGAAGATCCAACAACCGGCTTTCTGGCGCCAGTATGTGCTCCTCTCTTGTCATTATTCCAGCTTCTCACCTTGGGTGAACAATCCTGATCATAGCGTCGGAGCGGGTTTGCTTTTCCCCTCTGAATACTACCCTCAAGAAACTCCGAGTCCATGTCTCACCTTGCGTGGACGGTCTCATGTGTACTGCCATATTTGTGCGTGGTACTCAGTGGTACTTGCAAGTAAATGTCCTTTCTGGTGCTCCTGGAACAATTCACTCTGGACCAAACTATATCCTTCTTTATCGACATGGTGTTGTACTGACCTCGAGTTGATTGTCGTTGGCATCGAAACTTTCCAAAGTGAGACACAGTTGATCACCATATTTAAAATTTTATATCACCTTCATCTACCGACATCTATGCGGCCTGGCGTACGCGACATCCACCGGTGACTGCCTGCCAGCGCAGTGTTTGCGATAGTATTCCGAGTCAGTAGTAAGTTCGAACTTGAAGCATATGAGCTTGTGGCCTTATGCCGGGCTGCAACCGCGAGGGCTGTTCATATCTACTCTCCCATCTACTTGGAGTGCATCTCGATGCCCAGTAAATCGGACGGTGAAGCTGCCTGAATGCACTTCGAGATTCGAATGAATCGAACCTCGATGTGCTCAGTGCACTGCACGTGCATGACGCGTCGCGAATCAAACCTAACCCTAGAGCTAAAAGTCCGTAACAGTACTAGTAGTGAGACTCTGACTAGTGCTGATGTACTGACCTCGCAACCTCGGTCCTCCGAGCCACTCAACGATTTGAGCTCCCTGGAGGACGGACGCAGAGGATCGTGTGTTCATTCTATCAGGGGTTCCAGCAGTTTCAATACTGTTCAGCTTCCTCTCATATCAGGTGCAGCTGAGCCCATTGTCGTCTTGGAGTTCCTCCGAATTCATTCTGACGTTCCCCCATTGGACATCTTTTCAGGGTGGTGTGCCTATGCATTAGTCGCTATGGCTCTCAATCTAGATGAGATTTACAACATTATGTCGTATCTTCCAGGGACAGATATCGTCAACGTGATGTGTACCTGCCGGGAGGTGTATGAACTCGGTCTACCCATTCTCCTTGGTTCCCCCATTGTCCTTCGCAATCAGAAGATCTACCAATTCCTAAGGTTCTTCTGCAAGGATTCGCTACGATACGGAGCCATGATCCGGGACGTTACTTTGGTCGACATCTCCTCAAGCGACGACGAGGGGTCGGTCCTGTGCTCGCATCTATCCAGTTTCCTCCAGCATTCTCCCAATTTACACAGTTTCAAGGTCGATGATATGGACATGGACATGTCTATAATCCCTACGCTCATGCAGACTCTCCTCACTTCTCCCGCTGACAGGCGCGCGCTGCGAGTAGTGGGCTTCTCTGTCCGCAGGTTCAATCCGTCGTTTCTGGTCGACATGGCCTCTAAGAGCTCGTCATGGGATTCCTTGGTTGATCTGCAATTGGAATGGTTGGTCGCTGTTGGCAACTACGATTGGGTGACTAGCATCGAGCAGCTAGCCCCCAACCTTGTGTCCCTTACCATCACAACGCTACCTTTCGCAATAATGTCCAAGGCTTTCCCCCGCTTGCGCACTTTATACATCACCAGTCGCAAGCTATATCATGAGTCAATTTTTTCAACGAGCAAGATGGTTCAGCTCTTCCCTCGCTTGCAAAATCTCTGGTTTCAAAGGATTTTAGTGCCTTGGTCTGATGTTCACGCACTTCGTGCTGTTCGCGAGAACAATATGAGAGATGCGTTAACCACTGGTAATGACCATAGGGCATGGTCTCAGCTGGAAAACCTTCGAATCGGATGGGATACGCTGTATGCTATGGGAACGAGGCGGCCTGTGCGGAGGCTTGACCTTGGTTTCTTGATCAGTTCTACCTTTCGCTGGTTTAGAGCCGAAGTAGTCACGGAGTGCCAGCCGAAGGCTCTCAAGGTTGATATTCCACTCCAACGACAGACCATTGACCGGCTCCGCACGATACTTCGAAACTCTCCTCAATTGCAGCATCTGGAATATTCAGTCTCCATGCATGATGGAATCGCTACACACGAACTCGGGCCAGGTATAGCAGAATTGGTGAGCATACACGCCATTTGTGCTTTACTAGCCATGTCTTAATGACTAACTTACGTGATAGAACGAGCTTGTTGAGATGCATAGACCATTGTCATGTACCTTTCTGCGCGTGTGCTTCACGAGAGTGATACCCAAAGTCGGACCGAGGAACGTTCGAGATGCGATCAGAGGGACGCCGATGCAGGAGTACATGAAGAATACCTTCGACCCGGAAGACTTTGTTCAGCGGTTGATTGACACATGCCCGACGCTGAAGCGTATCTTGGTTCACTGGGATCAGAACATCCGGCCGCCGATCTTTGTGAACGTCATAGTGGAGGATGATGGTAGGAGAAGGGCGAGGACGGCGAGCGATGATGAACACGACAAGTACAACATCTTCAAGCTCGCGGAAATGAATGAATACGAGCAGCCTGGGATTCCGTGGGTGAGTGATCACAAGTATGCGTATGTAGTGAGGGACTGACCCATTGTAGGCAACATCGTTTGCTTTCCCTGTCGATTAACGCCAAATTTTCCCTCTTACCCAGCTTCATTTGCAGAGATTAGACGGAAGTGTTTCACAGGCTCGTGCTATCAGAATCACCAGACATCGTGAATGCACCGCTCGGGGAGCCTTTGACTGATATTCAACAGCGCTGCTATCTACGTTCAGCTCCGAGGCACAGTCTTCTGTGTATTCCTTTACGAGAGCTCTGGCTCGCCGTGAAGGGCACCTCCACTGCATATACCGACGACATGTGCGACCAAAAGAGTCGTCACACGCAGGATAGGTCGTAGTCGTGGGTAGACAAGTACTTTGTCCTCGTATCTCGGGATGTCTGTCTGGGGGTAGAATGTTGAGGCCTGAGGTTGAGGGCATCTCGTCAAGAGCTGTCATAGAATGGGGTCTCAATCTAAATATTTATATCTGCACACTGCGAAAAGAATCAACTCGTAAGAATACAGGTGACATTCTGATAATTGGTTGGTTGGTATGCAGACGTCCAGAGGTAGTAGAGACGGTATAAGCAGTACCCCGATCACTCCTCGTCTTCGTCCTCGCTCTCTTGCTCTTGCAAGAACTGGACAAGACATGCGTCAGAATCGATCGAAAGCGATGAAGGAAGGGTGGAGTGGGTACCTTGACGAGAGCTTGGGTAGCGGTGAGGAAGTGTTGCCTTCCCTGGGGCTTCGAGCCCTTCTGGTGCCAATAGATAATTGCTTGATCAGAAATACAGTCTTTGTTGTACAAAACCTACGGCGCTCAACGACGTCAGCCTCAAATTGAACATTAGCTGAAGAATAAGAGTCATACCTTGAGAATCTGCGGGAAAGCTTTCATGACACGCGTATCTTCATAACAATAAATTTGCACAGCGTTGATCAACGCGACTTCGACTTTAGGACCTGTACAGAACGGCTCTAAGATGTCGGCGAAGTTCTGTCCCAGCGCAGTTCAGTTACTTCGTTCTGCGGCACAATGAAAAAAAGGCTCTAATATATACCGTAATTTCGCGAATGGCGAGAGCCTCGTTTTGGTCCTGACGGGCACTCCACTCGACAGACCCGATGAGACCCTGCCAGATGCACGAGATCAGCTCGGTATCTGGGAGAGGATGTTCCTCCTGCTTCGCCTTAATGGAAGCAACGATCTGACAGGAGAACTGATCAAAATCATGATCACAACAGCAAACATAAGATTTCACAAACCTCCTCATGCGACTCTCCGTTCGCCAAAGACTCCTTAAGCGTCGAGATGATGTTCTCCCTCAAGGTAGCATGTTGCTTCTTGATCCACCAATCTGCTACTTGAGGAATACCGGCATTACGGAAATGTTCCTCCAAGACCTTATCCGACCGCTTATTCTCAGGGAAGAACGCAAGAAGATCCTTGATGTTGCCCTTCCTAAGAGTAGCCGCGAGATGTTCCATGGATTGTTCTTGAAGGTATGAACGGAAGATCGTCGTGATCACCTTGAGCGATACATCTGTTATCCCATCGGGGGGCATAACAAGTAAGAATAGAGATTGGGTGGAGATGTAGGGTATATGCGTTACCGTTCTTGACCAAATGATCTTTCGTCAGTGCTTGAATACAGCTGGCACTGATCGGGATTTGGTGCAACATCAAACCGATGGCGACGGCGAGTTTCTCGCTCTGGGAATCGGGCCAGCGGTTAATGTACTGGAGCAGACCCGGCAAAGCCGACGCCTCAAGGGGACGTTGCAAATACTTGTATCTGAACAAAGAAGACGCATATAATCAGCACACGAGTACATAAACTTAAGAACGAACGTAGAGAAAGCGTACCTGCGAATGAGTTTATTCAAAACCTCAACATACGCCTTTATCTCTGCCACATCCACGGGCTCCTTGGCGTTGGCGATCGAGAACGGGGAAGTTGGTGCACCATCCTCGACAAAGTTCCCTCCAGGCTGGAGAAGACCTCCAACGAGCAAGATCTCGAAAAGTGCATCTGCATATTTGAGATATTCAAGTGTCCCACCCGCTTGCACTAATTTGTTCGTGTACGCGTCGAAATCACCTTGAGGAACTGTCTCGAGGTGTTTGTAGAGTTGATCTCTGAAGACTGTCCACCGCGCAAATTCAAAACAAAAGAGAGAAAAATTGAGTTCGTAAAGAGTACGACGATCGGGAAGTGTACGAACTGGTAGGTTCGTGTTTAGCCTGAGCTTTAACGGCCCCTTTCCTAGCTTTGATTCTGACCCCCTGCAGCGAAGGCTTGGCAGCGGCTTGTTGCGTAGACATCCACAGGTTTCGACTGTTTATCGAAAAGTGTGGAACGAGACGGTGGGAGGGGTTGGAAAGAGTTGCGAGTCTGAGTCTGAGATACAGGCGGGGCAGCGCGCTCCCGCATAAGCGTGATCGCACCAAACTTTGTTCGCAGTTGCCCCATTTGGGCATATCTCGTGTTCAAAAAACATATACTAAGTACGTGCTACATCGTCCAAAGATGCAAATAAAGGTCCGTGAATAGAGAAGAAAGATTATAATATAACGGTATATCGGTAAATATGCCCAGAGTGCAGATGGTCAGAGATATTTGTTGTGAACCATCATACTCGCTGAACGCCTTGGACGACTTGCGGGTATGTCGAAGCAATCATCTAGAGGACGAAGATGATCAGCGACAGTATATTCACAGAAGTGAAGAGATCAACATACCCCAAAGAGGGCAGGAGCCCTGACCGCTAGCACGCCAGGATCTTCGCCAAGACCTACAAAGCTACAACGGAACATCAGCCAACATTTCATACAAACCTTCAAGCTACGGCTACTTACATGGTTGAGACACCGGCCTCGATGGCAGACGACAACGTCAGAGCTGTAGATATGAAATGTCAATAACCGTGATCATGGAGGAAAATCGGCTGCACATACAGCATTGCGCGCCAATGAGGAACGCGAACAAGATAACAGGCGCAGTGTATTGTCCGTCAACGTTGTACGACGGGTGGGTAGCTGTAAGGACATCGTTCAGTAACCTCACTATAGCGTAAATACTGGCGTTATACTCACCTCGCAAGTAGATGTATGCGAACAAAGCGCAAAGACACCCAACGGCATATGCGCCCCACGTAAGAGCTGTTGGAATAAAAATCGTAAGTTTCTCCCTACGAGTCGCAGCCAAAGATTAAGAACGTACTCATTCCGACGAGTGAGTCATTGACGATCGCGTCGATACCGCGGTCCGTGAGTAGACCCCAAGTATCTTTTGCGGCTTGAATGTACGGTTTCCCGTAAAGTGCTATCAAGTAAAGCACTGGTCAGTATCCGAGCCGAAACAAACCAAACTCGCAGGATACTCACCAATCTCAATGTATGCGTATCGATTGAAGTATTGTACCTACACGGATCAAGGTCAACATGTTTCAATACTCAGCGAGACGAATCACAACACTCGCCATTCCTTCAATGCACGAAATAAAGCATTCCGCACAAAGCGCCAAGCACACCTCAATAGCTTAAATAAAACCCGTCATCAGCACCAATCTTACCCCACGACACTCGGTGGAGAAAATGACTCACGATTCCCCTCCTCACTAGCCATATTCCTCGCAACGTTTAATAACATCCTTATTATCTCAAGAATCGTAACGATGAGTGACCCGAACGCGATTGAACCAAGCGAGAGGGTCGATGCTCGGACAAACGCAGACAACGTTGGGTGTTTGGGCTATTGTGCGAGGAGAAGTATGGGTTAATCGAGAGTCAAGGCATATACACGTGAAATACGAACCATGTCGCCTTGTTCCCTAGGGCCGAAATAGTACCAACCTATACATCGTCAAAACAAGGTCAACAATCGCGCACTGAACAGAAAAAGTGCATATATACTAACTTCCGAATGGTCCTCCTGCCAGAGTAGCGAGAGCAACGTTACCAATAACTTGAGATGTCCAGATGTACGCGAAAGTCTCGAAGAAAATCAGGCCTGCGACTTTGCCCGAGGAACACGACGAGCCGTTATTACACGCTGAGATCAAAACGTTAGTCAATTTGTTCGATAGAGGCAGTTTTCGAGATACGCACTAGGATTTCCTGGAGTCCACCTCGCATACGTCGCAATCACAGTAAACGTATACCACCTATACCACCAAACGCCAAATCAGCAATCCATCCACGGAAAACCAAGCTCCGTAAGTGAACACGAAAGTGACGCATATACATACACGCTCAACGCGGCCTGAAACACCAGAGCCAGAAACGCGACGACATAAACGCTCTTATGATGCTTCGAGACGTCCATGACGACTTGGAGAAGTAAGGACGCGAGAGGGATCCGAGAGCGATATCCGAAGTAGGCAAAGATGGAGAGCAGGGCGATGATAGTGAAGATAATTGCTCCGGCTGCAAATCCATATTTCAAGGTATGAGGAAAGAGGTAGAATGGGATCGAGGGAGAAGAGGTCAGGTGAGTGGGAGTGGGAGAGGGGAGTGGGAGGTGACTTACACCAGTACTTGGTTATCCAGAAGTAAACGCAGAGAGCACTGTTAAATGTCATGCATGGTCAGCTACCATCATGTAAAACCACTCGGTGAGTAGGTATGGGAAGAAATACTGACATATTCAGAGCAATAGATAGAATCAACGTGATATGCATGATGACCCTCGTGAATGCCCTGGTCAACATGAGGTAAACCGTAGACAGAACGAAAGCTGCGGCTGTTACGAGTAACAGCAAATATACGGTATGACTAGAATGCAACAAACGTTTAGTCTCATTTTAATTCACGATTGAGATACTCAAAGAGTTTCTTACTAGTTCAGAGTAACACTATTTCCAGTATTACCACCACCGACGCCACCTCCCAGTCCGCCCTCAGTCACCCACTTCGAAATAGCCAACGCAGAGACCACAACGAACCCAGCAAACTACCACACGCGGACAACGCAAGGTCCATCAGCATCCCTCACTGAGCGACTGAGACAATAACAATCCACTCACTGTCAAAACAAAGAAAATCAAGAAGAAAATATCATTAACCCTCGTCTTTGGCTTGAACCTATCCCCCTCATACGGAGATTTCTGGTCACCCGCCGCATACCCACCACCATTCGTATATCCGCCACTACCGTCGTATCCCGCACCATTGTACCCTGCGGGTGGGAGACCTGCCGGTGGTGCATAGTGCGGCGTAGGACCAGGTGCGTAGACTGGTTGGTAGGACGAGGGGTTGGGTGGTGGTGGTTGTGCTCCCCATTGGGTTTTGTTTGGGTCCCAAGATGCCATCCGAGTTTCGAGTGAGAGAGGCTACTGTAGATGAATACTAAAGATCTAGTTCAGATACTCCCCCTTGTCCGATTGTAGCGTTCAGGTTTCGCGTTAGAGGTCGTAACGAACGTCGAGGACGATGATATCGTGGTAGAAGACAACAAAGGTCGTGGCAGGACACGTTTCGGTTCTTCGAGCGGCCATGTTTTGGGTTTGGCAAACCGAACCATCCCTGCATGCGCTCACCGAACAAGTGTTCCTATGACGTACATCCTTGCTCGGCTCGCTTGGCATGGTTTGTCGGGGTTGCTATATGCGGGAATGTCTCTGTCGATATGTTCGGAGGTCGAGGACGACAAGAAATTTGAAAGATCAACAGAGTTTTTACGGCGTGTGTTCATCATGCAAGTTTACGTTAGTTGCTATGCAATCGATACGGTACACAGACAAAAAAACACTACAGAGCTGTTACCAATGGCCACAAGAAATTTCGAACAAGTCGACCGAGAGTTGGAACCGGGGAATTAGCTAACTTATTGGTATCGTACATACACCTGTACCGAGGACTGCCATCAAATAAAGGGGAGAAATCGCAAGAGGAGTGAAATGAACAAAGGAACAAACCATTCGAGACAGTGTATGAAATGCAACGGTAAATCGAGAATATGCAGGTCATGTCCAACTTATGAGTATGCACAGCAAGAGAATCAATCTCTATCGCAGAAGATCCCATCCCTGTATGATCACTTCTGCAGAGATTCGGGAGGGTTTCTGAAACGGACGACGAGGACTGTGACGTTGTCGGTAGAGTATTTTCGATATGCGTATTCGAGTAGTTCTTCGGCGGCCCTCTTGGGGTCGGCAATACCCCGTACGAGACTGACAGCTCCTTGGTCGTCAACGACGTCCCACAGCTATTAAGACAAAGTAAATGAGCATCATACCCATCCAACGACACGCATATACTCACCCCATCGCAAGCCAAGATCAAAAACTCATCCTCCTCGCTGAGCTCCGTCTCCGTCGTATACGGAGCACCAACGACAAACTCCTTCATCGACGAATCACCCAGACTGCGAGTGACAGCCAAGACTCCATTGACGCGTCCACTCATGACGAATCCACCAGCATCCATGATCCTCTTCGCTTCCTGCTTATCGGAGCCTTTATGATCGTACGTCAACCGAACTGCCTTTCCAGCTCTACACAGCACACCCCTCGCGTCTCCCGCATTTGCACAGTAAAGCACTCGTCGCAGTGGGACTTCGCCTGAAGGAGTGAAAAACTGATCCTTCTCCCTCTCCTCCTTCTCGCGATCGGGAGAGGACGTCGTAGAAATCGAGCTCGAGGACTCGTTCTTACTCGAACTCCCACCGATATGCCTTAACGCGTCCCGGATTTTACTTCTACTGCTCTTCTTCTTCTTCTCATGAGGCGGTTCAGGGATAGTACCGTTATTGTTATTGCTATCTGAATCTTCCACGTCTGCCTCGATCATTTCCACGTTCGCCTGGAACGGGTCAAAATCTGGCGGGAGGAATGTTTGTTTGCCGTCTGCATCTTCAAGTCGGAGGAACGCGGTCACGGCGGTACAACCAGAGTGCATCTTGCCATCTGACTCTTCCGCCATACGTGACAGACGCGAATCGACTTCGTGGAAAGTCTGGTTCAATATGTCCGGGATGGAGGCCTCGGGATGACGGCGTAAGGCGTCCAATAAGCACTGCATTTCAGGATGATCGGGAAAGACGGCGAGTCATAAATATATTGTTCAAAAACACCCACAAGGACGCCGATAGCACGTACCAAGGAGAAGTTCTGTCCACACCACTCAGCAGCTTGTTTCCCTGCATGACCATCGAAGATCGCGAAGAATCCTTGCCCATGTATGCCCGCAAAGGGAACTACTATGGAGTGGGCGTCCTCCATGGTCCGGCGAGGACCTTTGGAATCTGTTACTGCGCATTTGAAGGACAAGTAGGGAGGATATGATTTATCGTGCGAAGGCACTGTAACTAGTCTGTCCGTATCCATGTTCCCCTAGTTAGTTATGTACCTACAATAAGTTTGGAGATCATCGCTCACTGTGATATGGGTGCGGCGGCTGAACGAAGATCGCGCGACATATAACAAAAGAAGAAATAAGCACCAAGCCGAATATATAGTCAGAAGCAATCCATACGCACTAGACGCATCATTAGGAACCGGGGCCATCTTCGAGCAACAATGAAGGGGGGATACAAGAGGGTTGTGGGGGTGCAGACGACAGCTTACGAGGCTTATATGGCAGACGGGGAAAATGGAGGATATCGGTCAATTTGGGTTGCAAGACGGTCAGTGGCAAGCGGTGGAGTACTTCAAGTCGGAGTCCAGACAAAACGTGGATTGGTCACTGCGGCACTGCCGCGTCATTAATTCATTACTAAATAACCACGAGCGCGCAGCTACTTCGTTCGAGCCTCTTTCAGCGCGTTTATCTTTTCCCGCCGTTCGTTGTCAAGACTCAAACTTTCTCCCTCTCTGGTCAATAATGCGCATGCGAATATAATGTAGTTGAGTCGCGGTCTAGCTAGTGAGTCCTCCTGCTACATGTAGTGATTTGAGGTAGTCAGCGCCTGAGCAGTGGCTGAAAGATTGTGTGTAGTATGCGGGTGTCACGGTAACCGTGACATTGAAGGACCGGTCATGAACCTACCGAGCCAGTACGAGCTACGCGGGGTGCACGGGAAAACGAATGACCTAGGTAGTGCTGTAGAGGTAAGGAACTTAGGAAGGAAAGATACAACGATTTCAAAGAAGTAGACCGTGACCCGGAAGTACGAAGCGGAATTGAACTTTGAAGGTATCTTCTCCCGGAAGCGTTCACGTGGTTCGCGTTTCAGTCGCGACGCGACCGGTCAGCACGAACCTCGAAGGACAAACGGCGAATGTATTCGAGGCCAGCGGATATGTCTTTACGGTACGATGCCTCGAGTTTGAGGTCTCTGAGGGGAGACAACCGCCGGGTAACCGTGCTCACTCGTTACAACACCAAGCCACAAAGCGAGGCGACACCGCATCTCGAATGCGTAGCGGTGCGGTGAGTTGAGCCGGATGGGCAAAACCGTCTGAAACCTGTACTAATATGTTGTAATACCAAAGTCTCTCGAGACAAGTGTCATACTGGTTGAATACCCCGTATATCGTATTGAAGAAGTGTGAGATACAACCTTGGGTCAACCTGGCTAACATCTTCAACTATGTGCAGTTCCGAGTCGTTTGCTTCGGTGAAACCCCTGTGCTATTGTCTATGTGCCGTCCCCATCAACCGCCTAAACGTGTTTCCGGTCTCGTTCAACACCGAGCAACCAGAGACGTGGTATTCACACGTGGCCAGATCGTGTATGTGTATTCCTTCTGTCTCGCATTGTCGCCCCTACTCAGACCATTCATTCTGTAGCAAGGATACATGCCTCATTCCTTCGTTTTGTCTCAGGCCCTATTCATCGGTCACAGTGCCACTAGTCAAGTCCTCACGCCAACCACCACATATCGTAGTGCCGAGCTTGAACGCTTGAACGGCGTTGCAGAGAGATCTACATCGAATGGAAGTTCCCCTGTTTACTGGGCGTGTAGAAGTATTCCTGAGGCTCAAAGCTGACAGCTTGCAGGGAAGTCAGGGCTCGTAGGTGGTTTATCTGCAATCTAGTGGCACTTTATGATGAAACTTCTCCCACCGGATGGACGCCGAGTTTCTGAGAACTAGAGCTTCGCAGCAAGGCTTCCTACATGCGACGATCACTGGCTTCAGTCTGGGTGAGCTATCAAGGTTCTCGAAGCTGAAAAAAGGGCACACATGCATGTTGTACTGTATTCTATCAACGCAAGCATGGTACAGTGTCTCAGTACGTATGCTTTTACTACTACCGACAGGTAGTCGCCGAAGCGTGCAATGCTGGGCGTGGCATTTAAAGCTCTCGATATGGATCAATGAGGCTTGATCCTTCCTTCATACCCCTCAACTTCAGTATTGAGTCCTCAATACAGTCCGTCAAGTGTTGTCTAGTACTCCAAGGGAAAAGTGAACCACTCACGTAGCATCAATATATCGACATGTCGGATTTTCTAATGCCGTTGCAACGACCCGTCTCGTCCGCATCTGCGAGTTCGCGACTTTCAACGAAGAGATACCACAGGATGATCATGAGCGCGAATCGCACTACGGATATCGCTCAGTATGTAATTTCGTCTGACTGCCTGTCACTGGTTTAGAGTATGTTCATTGCCTTGACTTGGCCGTAGGAACAACGTTCAATCCGATGACAAGTTGGCGAGTCCGGTGAAATTGCAGCGATCAAGCTCATCTACGTCTGCGGGTTCCCAGACGTCAGTCAAGCGACGCAACAATTCTATGGTTGCGGAAGGCACCACGGATATTACCAAGTGCGTAGCTCAAGGTTGACCATCGTCTGCCTACCATACGCGGTACTCAAACGATCCACAGGATCATGAATAAATTCCTCAAAAACGTCAGTGAAGCGTTTCTGAACATGTGGTATACAGGGAGTAACATAGGCTACCGTATCCCCCTAGTTCAAGAAACTTTCAGACTCGGCTGCGAAAACAGACGGAATTATAGCACAGGGAATTCCAGCGGTGTTCAAGAAAATGGAAGAAACGTTGCACAAGGAGATCTGGACCGCTTTTGCAAGTCAAGGCCAAATATACAGGATTAAGCTGCCTCAGAAGCAAATTCTGAAGAAGGATGATCTCAAAGCAATAGCCGAGGTGCTCAAAGACGTATCGGACGTCCTCGACGAGTTACGCTCAATGCTATCAAGTCTCACCCTCTTCGCCGATGAAGAGTTGTCAACTGTACTTCAACACACAATCACCAACCTGAAGGTACGCTATATGTGTTATTGGCCCGGCCAGTCGAAGCTTCTGCTAATGCACATCGTTCCAGAGCAATGCGTCGTGCCTTCATGCATTGATGTACTATCACGATATTGAAGGTGAGCAGCGTGTGATAGCACCAGACTGAAATCTCACCGCGTAAGCTGCTTACCATATTCCAAAACAGGCCCTGATTTGAACTTTGCGAGAAGCTATGTGCACGATATCATGATAGACACCGGCAATGACTTTAAGGAGACAACTCGGTACCTGCAAGAATTTTGGAAGAGCAGTGAGTACATCTTGAACATCTATACAATGTACGCTACATAATGTGCCATTGCATCCAGGTTACAATTCAATCAAGGAGGACGAAAAGTACACATCAGCGATGATGACCAGTCTTTCTGCTGTTGCTGGCTTGTTCTCAGCCACGACAGCGACAACACTTCAGATGTCATTGAACACTGGCATCGATGATCAGAATTCCGTAGTCCATCTCACCAACTGCTTCTGGTTTCTATCTTTACTTCTCAGTGTTGCTGTAGCTCTTCTAGTGTTGCTCCTGATCGTCTGGAGGCAAGTAAAATTGTGAGTTTTTCCCAGCTCGATTCTGACCGCATGAATCACATGATCTTATACGTATATAGCCATTCCCAGGAAAACCATATTCCCTGGATCATTTTGCTCTGGATATATCGTCTACCTCCGGTTCTACTAGCAATATCCGCTGTCTGCTTCTCTGTGGGTCTTGTTTTGTTTGTATACTCATCCAATCAAGTGAGTACTCAGCACAAAACTAGGTATTGCTACTTATCACCACAGTATATCTTGCTGATGCCCAATTTCTAGACATTCTTCACTACAACCCTCTTTGCGGTAGTCTTTTTTATCTGTGCCCTTGGCCTTTGCAGTGCATGCCTTTGGCTTGCTGGTAGAAGCATCTGGATTAACACAAAAAAGGTAGCAGACGCGCTCCCTCTAGTTTGTCCCATCCGGCTTGCTCTCTTCCTGTATGCATGGCGCCTTTCCCCGCGGCGTTTCCAGAGACGAAGCAGCCCCTCTGAGTACAGTCATCCCCTGCTGCAGAGGGGCCAGGGCACAGCTAGCGATGTCGACAACGAATTGGCTGGAAACGAGCATGAAAGCACAAGTGAATCGGCCATACCTATCACTGTGGTGCCCGCAGGTATGGCCGATGTCCTTGCTAATGTTATTAGTAATGATGAAGCTGTACACCGTGGAAGGAGTACCACGTTCGACGCGGCCATTCACCCGAGGGATGACATCCATCGGGGTGATGCCTTTGGACTCGTACCCAAGGAAACAAAGCGATCA
This sequence comes from Panus rudis PR-1116 ss-1, assembly GCA_022160315.1. Classification (NCBI taxonomy): domain Eukaryota; kingdom Fungi; phylum Basidiomycota; class Agaricomycetes; order Polyporales; family Panaceae; genus Panus; species Panus rudis. Next base: position 63,117 of record MU275324.1, read on the forward strand.
TCGAGACCTACAAAGTCAAGTCGTACATCAACATCTAATGGTCTTCGACGACCGACGGTTGCGTATTTCCGAGCTGTACTCAGCGCAATAAGAATTAGGGAGGTCAATCGCTGGCGTGCCGGAGTAAATGACTCAGAACCCCCATCAGTCCTGTACCCAAGCCCCAGCGCACCTATCAAAATCACAGACAGTAGTGGTGCGGGTTTTGGACGGGAGTTGGCACTGGTATTCTCACCTGACGAGAACTATTTGGCCGCCTTGAAGTATGTCTTCACAACATCTCATTGTTACAGCTCATCACCCTTTATGTCTCCAGCAATGTTGGTCGATACGTTGTCTTCAGTCTGAAGGTGTTTTCTGCAATGGTCGGATTACCATACACCTTATTCAACTTGACTCCATACTACAAACAAACAGAATCCCACTTGCCCTGAATTGGTCCATGAAGGCCAAAGTGCAGAGCAACTGACGTGGTGAGTTGACTGTTAAGAATTGGCACTATGTGACCCACAGAATATCCGGCCGAGATAGGTCTGCGGATGATGAACTCATTGTATACAGTGGCGATCAGATCAGACTGTGGTCAGGGTCTGGGGTGAGTTCTGAATCTTCACCATATCTATTGATGGAGAGTTCTGAATGTGGTTGTAATCTCAGAGGGGTAGTACGCCGAGCTCCTCCCCTATATCTACGCCAATTCTGTCCAAGTCTGTCACATCAATACTGTTCCTACCCCAGCTCAATGGTTGTTGATTTCCGCTGCAGCGCTTCACAAAGGACTTCCCGAGTCGGGCTAACTCAGTTCTAGGTCTTTTACTGATAGAGAAGACACCGGGACATACTACATTCCTGGAGTTACAAGTATGTATGAACAAATGTGGAAATATACAAGGCTGTGCTGCTGACGGGAATGTACGTATAGAAACGTGACCGTGATGTCAAGGTAAGATTCAACGTATGATATCCAGGTCTTGAGTTCCTTCCACTAAACTGGACGTACTCTCATAGTGGACTAGTAAATATGAACTGAACGGCATCAAGCACGCTACGCAACTGAAGGATGCAACACTTCTCCTGTGTACCTTTGAGCCCAGAAAGCATGATCCGGACTCTAGGCGAACTCCATGGCACAAGGCCCTAATGAGTAAGGAACCAGGGTTCTCTCAGGAAAAACTCACGTTGATGAGCCAACTATCTTAGTATACAACTTGATGAAGGAGCAAGTTGAATTACGATTCCTGAGGTACGAAGAGAATCGTCTACTAAGACCGAAAGATTGGGGGGGTCCGGGAGCGTAAGAACTTTCGATATGACCGTGGGAAAGTCCAAAGAATACAACAATTTGAAGTAAATTTGTAGCATTTTTATTAGAGTCAA
>MU275325.1:9889-64297 GCA_022160315.1 Panus rudis PR-1116 ss-1
GAAGGATATGTCGGCCAAAAAGCTGTTATCTCCTCCAGCGACGACTCCGAGGTTGAACAGCGTGCTAAAGGGGGGAAGAAGAAGAAGGAACGCCTCTTACGCAACGCCATTGGGAAGGCACGAGGGAGCGCATCGGCTACAAACAAGCGAAAGGAAGCTTCTCCATCGCCGGAGAGATCCGTTACTGGGTGAGTTTACAAGACTTGGTTGTTATAGGAATATCTTCTCACCGTTGTTTATCTCTCCAACTCGTTGCTGCTTTACCTTCAGTGGTGGAAACAAAAAGGCAAAGGTCAACAATCAGAAGGAGTCAACCACCGCTATCGATGACAATACTTGGGAGGAATACAAACGTCAACGAGCCCTGCGCAAAGCCTCTCGCCGTAAACGGGCCTCAGATGCGCTGGCGGGCGTTGTGCCAGAATCTGCCAAGACTGCCAGCGACGACCTTCCAACCCCGTCCGCCCCAGGTAATGCTCCTTGTTCAACATCGGGAATCCCAGTGTAGTTCATACTAAATGACATACCTGTTGCAATAGAACACAAGGAAGACGAGGATGATGAGGATGGTGTGCACGCGGCACACTTCCTCGACGATGAGGAGGAAGACGCTCGGCTTCTCGCAGAGCTCACTCGACGCAAGTGCAAGGAACAAGAAATCCAAGCCTTACCGAAGTTGATTGAGGTTGAGGCCGAGTCACGAGCGAAGGGTTCAGAGCCTGCTTCGAAGACCTCAAACTCGGACTCACTTGTCAAAGGCAAGCGTATAGCTGGGAACGGCTTTTTGCTAGCGCGAAAGGTACGTCTGTCATGTTCAGTTAGTGAACAGTACCGCTCACATACCTACTTATCCAGCGCAATCAGATCACGACCGTGATCGCCAAAAGCGAGCAACCGGCGGCGCCATCAGGCCCAGGCAGCGCTACTACAACCACCGTCAAGGGCAAACAAACTGAACCCAACGGCGAGTTGAATGCATCGGGAAGCGGTACGTTGCTAAGTCACCGATCAACTCAGTCCACATTCATCAGGACTGTGGCTAGGTACCGCGTCAGCGGCAGCAGCGGGTGGAACAAGTCAAGCTCTTGTTCCGAAGACTGAGGTCAAGACAAAATGGACGACAATGCATATTCCAGAGGCAATGCGGGCACAATTTAGTGGCAAAATGGTTCCTCGCGCCCGTATTTTAGCAGGGACCAACGCGCCATGGGGTCCTTTCCTTACGGAGCACACTCAGAGTATTTATGACAAAACTTATCCTCATCTTCCGTACAAGGTCACCAATCAAGATGTGTTTCACTGTGTGGTGAGTGAAGGATTTATCTCGTGTACTGGACTTAACAGTGTTTACGGATGATTTGAATATCAAAGCTCAATTATCGTGTAAGTGACTGGCAAAACAAGATCGCCTTTCACACGGTCGCAGGTTTCAAACGCATGCTCGCAGACAATACTGCTGCCGAAGGTCACGAACCGGATGAAGAGCACCCAATCCCCTCGGACGGTGAGGCTCGTAAGGAAGCCATCAAGGAAACTGTTGCATTCCTTCTCGGTGATGGCAAGAAGGAGGTACCTTACCATTGGGCTGTGTGGGGTGACAAAAAGAAGGTAGGGAGTCTCGTCCTCAACTGCAACTGTAACGCTCATCAACTTACATGGTCTATTGTAGGGTACTTTCCAGGGTGAACTTATCCTGTACACCTTCGCCAATGCGCATCTCGCCGTGTTCAAGGCGCTTGGAATGCAAGATCCTTTTGTCAGGGAGCTCGCCGACCCTCCCATAGGTGCCATAATCCTCAGTATTCAGGCCGTTCGTCCATATTCTGCATGATTACAACGTTGTGAAGCTGACATATTGTCTCGCTAGGTTGAGCGTGCATTGTCGTTCTACAAGACGGGTGAGAAGGTCATCCCGAGTGGCTCTGCGGCGTTCTTCTCGATCGATAATTGGGGGGACTACAAGACGGTTGTCGATGGCAAGCCGAAGAATATTCCCCATGCAAGCAAGTACATGAAGACTCTCAAGGGTTGGAAGAAGGAAAAGTGGGATGAGTACATCGCCGCTGCATGGGAGCACTACGAGGAGCCAAGCCGTAAGCGCGGCACGGTCATCGTGATCGACGATGACGAAGAGGAAGAGGATGGAGACGAAGAGTTTGAATTAGTTTCTGACGAAGAATGACGTAGTAATGTATTCATATTAGAATCCCCAAAAGCTAAGTACCGGTAGCTGTAGTAGTAGGCTACTGTATGTACAATGCACCTGCCGCCCATTGGCCAATGAACCACCACTCTTCCCTAGTACTACCCTGACCAATTTGCGTGACATCTTGAGCACCATCTTACGAAGCTTCTTATGAGGTTCTTACGGGGCTTCTTATACTGTTCTTGAGCATTTCCCAATCTTGTAGTTCTTACAGTTCTTAGCCAAGAAGAGGGGACCTACTTGGCCAAGATCATTCATCTTGACGAGCGCTGATCTTGAGCATCTTGGGTAAGAACTCCAAGATGCCCAAGACGAGGTGTAGGTTTGCTGATGCAGAGAAGGGTACTAGTAATGGTAAGGCTGCCTCATCAGGAAAAACCTCTTTTTCCCAATATAGCTAATCCGATGCAACTGAAAGCAAATATAAGTTAAAAATGACTATTGATCAAATAGCTATCTAATTTTCAGATAACAATATCCCAATGTTTATAAACTTTGATGTATCAGATGAGGTCTGACTAGGTCAGCTCCAATTGGGCTAACTTTTGATAATTTTGAGTTCAAGTCTAGCTCAATAGAAATGCAATGCTAATCTAACTCCAATCTAACTTCAACATGATTTGAATATTTTTGATGTACTTTATACTCATAGATGTTGACACTAACTGACATCTAATGATGCTAAAAATATCTAATTGATGTTACTATATGTATAACCTAGTGCCAATGCTTCTAAAGGGTATCTAGTCTCTGTGTTATAGAGAGCCGTCAAAAAAATGCATAAGTCTCAGCTGTTTATGAGATGTGTCAGCAGAGATGGTATATATGGCATATTGCTTCAGAGATACTATATGGCCTGGTGGTCTAGTGGTTAGAGCTCTGCTTGACAGTGCAGTCTGGAGACCCTGGGTTCAATTCCTGATGGTGCCAGCAATGTTTTATTTTATTTTATGATTGTTTTTGTGTACTAAAATGAATTGTAATGATGCTTATTATTGATTTGAACACTATTAATTTATATTTTGATATCTTGTAACAAAGATCAATACAATATTGAAATCAATCAAGGAATAGTACTGGAGGAAAATTGTAGCCACTTATAGACAATTCTCTCTAAATTGGCACTAATTGTATTCTCCAAATTAGAGAAATAAAGTCCAGAATTAGGGGGGTCTAGAATATTGGAGCCTATTGGAGAAAACCAAGACAAAAATGCCAATTATATCTCATTATATCTAAATTATGTACAATTGGCAAGATTAGGAAAATGAGGTTTTTCCTGATGCTCTCCGCCTGCAAAACAAGCCAAGCCTCCTCAAGATCCCGGACCTGCCCCCGCTGAGCCGAAACCGCGAATGCGCACGGCCGAAATAGTGCTCTTCCTGAAGCTTGCCACGGCCCTGAAGATTTTGCTCAGTAGCTCTATATCTGAGAAGCAGCTCCAACGAGCTGATGAACTGCTCAAAGAGTATCTTCTGCAGTTTAGAGAGGTGCAGCTGCCTACTCCGCTCATGTAAGTGTATGTTCACTCATCATCAAGTTGTAGTTGTACGGAGAAGACGCAATGAAACCCAACCATCATTGGGCTATACACACCCCTCTGCAAATTCGTGACTATGGCCCTGTGTACAACTTTTGGGCGTTCTTGATGGAACGCCTGAACAAGATTTTGAAGAACTTCAATCTGAACAACTGGGATGGGGGTCGATTAGAAATCAGTATGATGCGTGCATTCTCTTGTGATACCAAGTTGAAAAGCATGGTAAGTTTGGAGATAGAAGACCCCCTCTACACAAAACTAATATTCATCGCATCTCTACAGCTAGGTTCGGTTGCTCGCTCAAACTCGGACAGTGTCAATCTATCCGCCGAGAACTCCGAACAGAATGCCAAGACAGTAACAAATCTTGTAGCACGTCGTCTATTGCAAGAGAGTAATGAATGCCGCGGAACGGTCGAGTCAATACAAGGTACCGGTTCTTACCGCTCCGATGCTGCAGAAGATGGTACGCAACCATTTCATATGAAGCTATCACCGCTGCCACGATTGATTGATCTGTCTATACTCCTTTTACAGCACTCGTCGCATTCCCAATTTTATTAGGCCCTCTGACATCCTCCACCTCGTTGTTGAGTGATCGCTCACGGAAAGCCCTCTTTGAACACTACAATCGTTCTGCGCAAGTCATCTACTTTCCATCGGATAGCTGTGCTCCTCGCGGTGCCATATTCCTGAACTCCAACGCCATTTTTCACCGGCATTTCCTGCTTGATGGACGACGCATCACACCAGTTTCCACATCAATCAAGTCATCTGCATCCTCAGCAATTGTGCAGACTCGCATCGCCGGTGAAATGCATGTAGGGGAGGTCCTTTCTGTCTTTCAACATTCGCAGAGGGGGACGTCAACGGAGTCCACTCCTAGTATCTTTGTAGAGATGCGGTGGATGAAGAGACGTCTAGAGAGTCCCGTCGAGGATGATCCGTGGTCAGATTAGTATGTCTTGAATTCATTTCACCTCTTGATGGAGATTGACAAAGTGCATACACAGCCCAGAGCTCGAAGTTGAGTTCTGGGAATTCAACAAATTCTATGCCCCGGACGAACTTGGGGCTCCCCCCATTGTGATTGAGGCAAGTACAATTGTTTGTCAGGTTGCTCGTGGTGTGTGTACCATATCGAAACCAAAGCTATGGGCTACAACGAGTCTGAATCACGTAAGTGTTACATACTATATCATGAAGTTGCCTGCAATCTAATTGTTACCTTTGTATAGCACTCTATATCATGTACTGTCTTTGAGGAGGCCGCGTAATCGCAGCAGTTACCTCCCCAACTTCTCAATACTCGTAAAATTGTCCTTGTCCTACAAATATCCTTTTCCATCAACAACTTTTCATCAGCACATAATTTACGGTAATTTTTGGGTCTTCTTGCTATGATACATGAATTACACACTGCCGCTCGCTTCATTCTTCCCGAGCGCAGGTTACGGTTGCCTGTGAGTCCGCGGATGAAATTTCCCGCGCGTCGCCTTGCTGGCAACGTCACCACATCGTTGAGGACCTTGCAGCACCTCCAGATTGTAACGTAGTGTAATTTTGAGGACATATGCTTGAAGTACTCGCTCCTGCGAGTCGAATGGTATCGAGAAATTGTCAAACAATATGCCAGGAAAAATACCGTGGGCTTTGCCACCGGTGCACAATGGCTAAGCGCTCGTACAAGAACAGCAGCAAAGTTGTCGACGACCTTGCACCACCTCCTGAATGTCAAAGCAAAAATTGGGGACATATCTTACGGTACCCGCACATGCTGTTTGAATGACTTGCTTCAAATAAGATGAGAAACGAAGTCAAGGATAGGTAAGTGAAAGTTGGTACGTTGTTGGCACTGGGCGCCTACGTAACACGGATGCCGTTGAGAAAAGTTGTCCTCTGTTGAGCAGCCAGATATCCGAAAAATTCTGCAAATATACGAGAAACATGCATAGGCACTGAATTCTATCATGTGCGAAACAAACTTATTTTGTTCCGTAGAGGGGAGTACACTTGCCTCACAGGCCCTCCGAAGTCCGGAGGTCTGTTCATTGTACGAGCGCTTAGCCATTGTGCACCGGTGGCAAAGCTATGGTATTTTTCCTGGCATGTTTTTGACATTATCTCACATTTTCTCGATACCATTTGACTCGCATGAGCGAGTACTTCAAGAATATGTCCTCAAAATTACACTAAGCTCCAAATCGGAGGTGCTGCAAGGTCCTCAATGTTGTGGCGACGTTGCCAGCAAGGCGACGCGCGGGAAATTTCATCCGCGGACTCACAGGCAACCGTAGCAGGTTCTACAAACGTCCAAGAATTACAATACACGATACTTTGCAGATTTGTTCTCATCATTGTGCTGCCTCCACCGTGTCTCCGTCCCCATCCCCATCGGACGGCATCCGCATTTGAGGGCAATTTGCGCCAAAGCCTTCAGGATCTCCGTTCTGCTTGTACCAGTCACGGAGGATGATACTGTAAGGGTGAGTGTCTTTGAATTTTTCGTACCATTCTCTGTTGATCATGAAGTCATATGGCGTTTGCAACGGTACCCGGTTTGATGTGCGTCCGGTATGGACGCGGACCGCATAGCTCTGTTGCTGCTTTGGTTCAAGTGTCTCCCAAAACCTATCGCATAGCTCCCGAATTATCACGGACGCCTGCAATTTTCCATGTAAGTCTTTCTCTCAAAAAACCTACTATATTCAAGCAAACGCGCATGCTCTTACCTCCGCACTACGCCAATTGGGTGTCGTGACTTCAAAGAACTTTAAGCAGTGCAAAGCTTCGTCTGACATCTCCCCCATACGTGCTTCTGCTGCAAGACGGCGTTTCCACTCTATCAAACTCTCCGAAGCATCTTCTGGGCCTGAGACCAGGACCCCCGAAAATACCCTCAGATGCCGTTCCAAAAACCGAGAACTCCTGCCAAATTTGGACGTCATGCTAGGTCATTTGGCCGAGATTATACCCCTAACGTAGGGTTTACCCTAGGTTCAATTGACCGAGACAAATGGGTGAGGGTCGGGATGCTAGTTCATTTGACCGAGATGATCCCAAGCTTAGTTTAGTCCCCGGGCCAATTGCCTACCTTCCCGCCGTGTTGGCACACATTTATGGCCGGAATGACATCGCAACAGCAGGATTCGGTGGCTGGGGAGCAAAAAAAGCAAGGAAAAGCGAAAAATAGCTGGAAATCGAAAAAATGCACATTTAAATGCTAGTTCATATGGCCGAGATTTTTCGGCCTCCGGCCGAAGGCCTGGTCAAAATACCGAGATTTTTGGGCGTCTCTGAGGCCGAGAATTTTGTCGAAATCTGGGAACGGCATTTGGGGGTATTTTCGGGGGTCCTCTGAGACCTCATCAGACAACCATTCATCATGCACCATATAGGACGGATCAGCCCCGTGATCCGTCATATATGCCTCAGCAACCGCCAGTAGCTGCTTGGATTTCTGTTGGTGCGTTTTTGTTACAGCATCAATTGTTGATAGCAGTACGCTGAAACTCACAGCTTTGCGCCTCTGGGCTTGGCGATTGTTTTGGGCATTCCCTCTCATCTTCTCAACGCGCTCCTGGGTCTTTTGGCCATTGTACTGGGACTTGAAGCCGCCGAAGGTAACGCTACACAGGGAAAGGATGACACTTTGTGTCATCAACAGATTCTTGTCTCTCATAAAGGACGGTGCGCTATTTTTGGTCTATTCACCCCATTAGAAGAGCATGCCATTACTGGAATAAACATAACTTACCGTGTATTCATCCCAGATCACTGTGGATATGTGCTTTAGTAACTTCCGGTTCACCTCGTGATTGACGTGATTGACACCCCCATCGAAATGAGGTGTGTAATATGGTACGTTCGTGGACTCATTGCGTCTCTCGGGCATACCTTCGCTCCAGTTCGGCCACGAATCCTTCCTGGTGATGCCCGTTAACATACGGAACTGACTCTTGATGTCATTCTGTTAATTTCATGTGAGTACAACTATGTCTTTGCAGTGTCTTGGGGTTACCATTATGTGGTGTCGTATTTTCTTATGCTCTTTAGAACAGTGTTGGCAACCGACCTGACCTCCGACCCGACCATGGCCCGTGGTCAAGCGGGTCAGACCAGGTCAGACCGCGGTCAGACCATGGTCCGACCATGGTCAGACGCGCCTACTTGGCAGTCGTGGGCATGAGTTACCCAATACAGCCCACCGTAGCCCGTTCACATCCTGAAAGTGTGAGTTCAAATCTTGGTCACGTAATATAGCGTCGTTAGTGTGTGCACGTGCCGACCATGGCCCAAATGGTCAGAAAAGGTCGGGCCAAGGTCAGACCAGGTCAGACCCGCGCTTGACCATGGTCAGTCCAACACTGCTTTAGAAAGCTGCTTGACATCCCGTGTTGACACATCCACTTTATCCGCATCCGCTATGACATCTTCGCCGTCATCATTGTCTTCATCTTCGACATCTCCGTCGTTTGCACGAGCTCGCGCTGCTTCGCGCCGCAAGTGTGCTCGTTTCACTGCTACTGACGCCCCTCGGCCTCTATCATTCAACGCATTGCACCGTCCTGCACGCAGGCCATCAATCTCGTCGGAATCAGGGCTTGGCGATGGAGCACTGGGGGAGGAACCTGTAGTGCCGCTTCGAGGAGGGCTGGCTATATGCGTTGTGTTTATTTGTCAAGGTCAGTGCCATTACACTCAAAATGAATTTCTTACATACCCGCATTGTTTCCGGTTCGCAGATCAGGATGGATGTGACTCTCATCGAGCTCGCTGCGAGACCCTGGAGGAATAGGGTCTCGCGCATTACTACCGGGGCCACTGGCATTGTGTCGACGCCTCCGAGTCTGCCGCGCCTGCTGCTCCATTGAAGAGGTACGACTAGGAGGAGCTCGTCGCACGGCATGCTGGTTCGTATTTTCACTGTATATGCGCTATTTTAGTGATGTCTAACCTGCTTTTGCAGTCAGCACTCTAACCTGGCAGTACCGCGGCTACTGGTGCCGCCGGATTGCCCTTGAAGGATGTAAGTACTGTGTAGCCTTACTCACAACCATTAAACTCACCTCCTTGACCAACAGCGCGACTGTTGTGTGCCTCTATATAGTACATACGCTGTTCATCATTCATGGTACGCCATAATGCAATGATTATGGAATCATTGCAGTCCTCGGGGCATGCAAGGGACATTGTGAGTGAATTTGCAACTCCTGCTAGCGTCGTTTTAGCTCTCGAAGGGCAGCTACTCGCCAACTACCTCCCTATATGCGGTGGATGAGGAGGGGAACCAAGGGAAGGGGCAGGGGGACGAGGGGACAGGTCGCGATGGCTGCACGTGATCGTATTTTGACATGTTCCCTAGACGTATCAGATCAAATAGAACCACCTTCATTGACAGCTTATGAGACCGTCTGTACATATGCCTGCATTTGTGGCTAAATCACTTGGCATTCTAACTGCGTATACATCCCTATTTTTCAACCATGTAATGTAAGCTACTCAGGTAAAAAGTAATCATGTATTATCCTCTGTGTTTATATCACATATTCGACATTCGGAGTAGGTCGTACTATTCATCTAGCCCGTTCGCACAGACGTAAAACGAAAACGGAATAGGCGTGCTCGTAGGTTCGCAGAGTAGGGCGTCTGATCGGGTCTATCCGCTCCTCCTCGGCCGCTGAATAGGAGGGGTTTGAACGCAGTGTTAGGTACCGTCCTTAGGTACCACCACTTTCCTTTGAAAACAGCGAGGATTGAGCAACTGAAGGGTGACTCACAGTCGACTAGGGTCTTGAAATACTTATTGATTTCGCGTAGGACCTGAGATTCGAACGCCGAGCTTCTCCTTTTGCCATGGGTATCCATGGCCTCACAACCTACCTTCGCGAAAATCGTTCCACAGTAGTCCAATATCTGCGTTTTACATCCGGAGATCATGCTGCGACGTCGCAAACACCATTGGTGATTGATGGGTGGTCGTATGTCCCTTCAAAATGCTTCCATCCGCTTGACTGCTCACTCTGGAACCAGGTTTATATACGAGATTTTCGCGCTTTCTAATTTACCATGGGTATATGGAGGAGAATACGATGAGTTTTCGAAGGTCGTTAGATCTGTGGTCAGATCGTGGTTAGATGTGGGTTTGCATTTGTACTTCGTATTCGACGGTGTGTGTCTCATAGCAATTGAAAATACTGATTCTTGTTGTGACCTTTCATGTGCTCATATAGGTCCCTATCCTGAACCCAAGTTTCCTACGGTTACCTCCAGAGTGACGAAGAATACCATCCAAGGTTCTCTGCTGTTCTTCCGTACTTCATCTGTCTCTCGCTCCAAGCCTCGATTTCTCAGCGAAATCGGCATCATACCCCCTCGGGCCTATGCTGCATGCGTCGAGTCACTACAGCGTATCATTCGCGAGGAAAACCTTGGATTCCGCTTAGAAATCCACTATGCCGACGAAGAGGGAGATCCATATGCTGTCGAGCTGGCTGCCCGTTTGGGTGGATATGTGGTCGGGAAGGACTCTGACTTTGTGATCCTCAATGCGGAGGGTTACAAAGGATACATTCCCATGGACGAGATGGTCTGGACTAGCTTGTCCTCTGAGACAACACCGTCCCACGCTGCAAATGATGATGACGATGGTTTTCAGACCGTCGTCAAGCCGAAGACAAAAAAGAAGGCGGCTCAAGACAGTGTGACCTTGGGCAATGGAATGATACCCCCTCCGGACGTCACAGACCTACAGCTAACCGTTGCCGTATATTCCCCAAGTGCTGTTGCGTCTCATCTACAGATCCCCCCGTCCCTACTTCCTTTGTTAGGCGCATTGGTCGGGAACGATTTCACCGCTGACAGGGATCAATCGTCTGCCACCACTTCCCAAGAACGCAACCTACATTGGCTGTTCTTTGAGCGACAGTTGACACCGTCACAGCGTATCCTCAGAGTGGCAAACACTATCCGGGATATCCTTACCACAGCTCTCTCCTCGAAAGGCAAGCAAAAACAACAAGTGCACAGCGTGATGCAGCTCATTGAGCGTGCTGTGAATGCACTGCTCATTCGGTCTCCTGATAGCATGACCTCTGGTGAACGAGAAAAGGTGATAGATCGGATTGTTGAGGCCACTCTCCAATACGCCATCCCCCGGTACGAAGGCAGTGTCGCCGGCGCGGATGGCCTATGGAGTTCACCACTTTGTGCATTACACGAAGTCGAAGGATGCGCACTTCTTCATTACCTTATACCCCCAACGGACCTGGATATACCCGAGAATGCATCTCAAGAACAAGAGCAAAAAGATATCAGAGACGAGATTTGTCGGCTATACGTTAACGCGTATCGTACAGGAAAGTTCGATCCCCGACTGCTCGACATCATGAAGTCTGGGACGTTCTGGTACCGACATTTCTTAGAGAACCCAGATATGGAGACGGTCAGTAAGAGCATTGGTCGCCCCATCCTTGAGCTCTGCTATTCGATCTTAGAGGATGGCCTCGGCTTACCACAACTTCTGGACGAAGAGGAGGACGCGAATGAGGCGGATAATGCTGAAGATGATGAGGACGAGCTAATTGATGTGGTTGAGGAGTCGGATAACGAGGATCCTTTGGCTCCTTTGCGCGGAGTGCTACACGAACTGGCCACTCCAGCTGACTCAGATGACGAGATGACGACGGAACCATCACCTTCGGATTCAACTCGTGCAAAACGCGCCTCGAAAAGCACCCGACCAAAAACAATCGAGGAGCACCTCAGAAGGGGTACCAGGCTCGCAGCTGAGGAAGTCCTGGTTCCTTCTTTATCAGAAGTGCTAACGCATTTTGACGTCGCTCACCTGTCCGCCGCTCCTTTATTGCTCGCATCTGAGGAAGATCGGCTCACATTCATCCTTCGTGCCTTGCAGTCCGATGTATCCTCAGTAAGAGCACTCGAATCAAAAGATATACTTATCGTTCTAGCTCTTCGCTGGGTGGTAGCTCGAATGTATGCCCGTGCCGAAGCGAGCAACGGAAACAAGGATCGGTTGAAGGAGCGATGGACGAAGCAAGAAGCGCGGGCTTTTCTGGGCTCTTTCTTCACCGATCAAAGCTCCATTGACCCCGCCTTTACCCCTCCCATCGAAGATCGACATATTCAACTGGTCGCACAGACGTCTGCGGCGTTCGAGGCAATCGAACGCCTGGTGCAACTTCTTCTGCTGACAGACCGGTTTGAGACACCCGTTCTTCGGTTCTCCGGGAAGGTATTCCACGGGTATCTCACTGGTACGCTTCCTCTTCCACCCAGCATTATACCGGACATGGTGTGGGACGCCGCAATGGAAGATATCGAGCATGCTTATATCGAGCCTCTTGGCAAGAAGAAAAAAGCTTCGAGGGGAGAACAGCCTAATGGTGTTGCCGGGACTCCTGCTACGAAGAAACAGAAGGGCAAGATTGCCACGGTTGGTGGGCTCTATAGCATCTTGGGTGATGCAGAAGCGTGAAAAGATTTATCTCGGCACTCTTTACTGTATCTTGTAGTTGGATGATGTGTCGTTAGTTAAGTAGTTTTGTAGCCTAGTGTATAGCCGATGTATATTTCGAGGGAGGTTCAGAAGAGCATTCACTCAATACTTGTCTGAAATTTGGCTCCATGCATCCGAGTCCCGCGTCCGCGTCAAGTCCCGAATCCGGCATGTAGACCATGGAGTCACGCTTGACTACAACTTGCCGGCAATGATATCCACATTGCCCAACACAACCACCACCACTTTGCGGTCCACGTCTCTCTCAGTTTACTTTAATACCACCGCCGCACCGTGACATTTTGCGAGGGATTCCAACGCTTGACGCAGATCCGTCGCAGCAACTGGGTGTCTGCCACTAACGTCATCGTCAACTTTCAAGATGAACACCATACGCTTCGGGTCAATGAACGCAGTCAAAACTGGCTTTGTAGCCACCAGATCTATTCAACCAAGTCGTTACGTGTGTCGAAGACTCATATCCGTCGCTACCCAATCGCAAAGACACCTTGCCTCCGCTAGCCCCCTTGCGTCATTCCGATCATGTACGTGCCACCATACAGATGAAACTGCGCCGCGTCTTACACACTGAGTATAACAAGATAACCAACCATCTACTCAACTCAAGCAAGAAAGACCTCGATCAATACTCATAGTAAACAAATTGAGGACAAAACCGGTGGTCGACGCGATACAAGCTTTGCTCGAGTGAGTACCTCTGTTCTGACTAGAGTCCCGTCTTATTCACCCGCAGCAAGGTATGTGCGTACCAAGTACCCCGAGGTGACTGTGTATCATGAAGATAGGCCAGACATCCCTGAGGGAGTAAAAGTGTGGCGGCCAGGTACACTTTATCGGTCCATTCTGATTGTCGTTGTGTCTAAACTTGAGGCAGGACCAAATGCTGAGAAGATCGACCTAGTGGTCACCCTTGGAGGTGACGGAACGATACTACATGCGTCATCGCTATTCAAAGTCGGCGCAGTGCCTCCTGTGCTCAGCTTTTCTATGGGAACCTTAGGTTTCCTGCTTCCGTTTCGTACGTGCCTCGCTCCTGAACCGGCAAAACTAACGCTGAAGGGAATATAGACATCGACGACTTCGCAAAAGCTATAGACAGTGCATTCGAGGGGAAGGTCACTGTCCTCCGCCGGATGCGGCTGTCGTGTACCTTCCAAGACAAGGACGGCGAACAAATAGGTTCGACTGAAGGTTGGTGAAAGTACGACAATTCATATTGACTTCATTCATAATGAAGCTTGGTTGAATGTTCCCATAATACAGAATGGCAGGTCATGAATGAGGTCGCTCTACACCGAGGGTCAAGTCCTCACCTCAACACCATCGATGTTTTCGTGGATGGCCAACATCTAACCGAGGCAGTGGTACGTATCATTTTACACTGTTTCACTATGACCCCTCCTCATCATTGTTATCAAGTCCGATGGATTAATCGTAGCTACCCCGACCGGGTCAACCGCATACTCCCTCTCCGCGGGTGGTCCTATCGTTCACCCGGGATTGAGCGCGATCGTTCTGACACCCATATGTCCTCGAAGTCTGTCATTCAGACCTTTGGTGTTCCCATCGTCATCTTCTATCACTTTACGGGTACGTCAATGACAAAAGCCTTGATCACCTCCTTCTTGCTGTAACCGGTACGACATGATAGATATCCGAGCGTAGTCGAGCGTCAGCCGGTCTGTCAATGGATGGACAAGTATCTCACGTCCTGAGCCCCGGTGAATCTGTCACAGTTCAGGCATCTCTATATCCCATACCCTGTATCAATCGTTCGTCCATTGCCGATCCTGATGAAAACCGCGAAGGCGTCGGCCCAGGGAAAGAAGACGACTGGGTCCGAGATATCAACAATCTCTTGCAGTACAATGCTACTTTCAGGAGCAAGGCACTTCTGCGACACAGTCGTACATGAGGAGTCTGTATCATTATTGTAGGTCCTGAACTCCTTACTAAACTGTTGATCTAATCACAACACAGGTATGAGGTTATAACATTCAAGTAGTGGCAAATGACATTGCAATTTTTGAAAATGCAAATGTACGGGTACAGAACAACACTGGATGTGGCTCGGTCACGCTCCAAGATGCACCTTGTGTGGTGAGTATCATTGTATAGGAGATATTAACTTCCGCGAATACCGAAATGGTGGAGTCAATAAGTACAGTACGTGTTCGGTGATTTGGGTATCATTATAGCTGGTATGTAATGGGAAGGTGCGTGAATCGGAGGGGGTAGCATGTGTAAGTGATCTGTCGGACGCTGCAGTCGTTCAATCGCTCAATCGGTCAGCCGCCGCACGAGCCAATCCTTCGCTCGCTCGCGTACGCTTGGGGATGGAGATGGAGAACGTGAGGAGCTCCGTGAACTACTTCGTGAAGTACTTCGCGAATTACTTCCGGAACCACTCGGCTTCCCTTGTGTATCTTGGCTCGACGATGCTCGCTCCTCCTGCTGACTAACATACTGTGGATGATTGTCGTAGTTTGGAGGGTCCTCGTCGTAAGGCACGTCGTTGATGATGATTTTTGGTCTGACGTGGACGTTGATGATGTGCCCGTCGTGCAATCGTGTCATCAACACCCGCCATGCCTTGGCATCTATGCCAATCTCTTTCTTCACCTCACCCCCATTGAGGTTCGTCACTGTGGTGAACGATATTTGTTCTTTACTGACGCCTCGTAGATCATCCGGAAAGACTGACAAGGCATAGTCAGCAGCCTCCTGCGAAGGTACAAATATTAGTGAAATTCGGCAATGCCAAGATTATACCACTTGGTCTTACGCTGAAGCTTTCCACTGGCGTAACGTAGATCATGCTCTCCCCTAGGCGGAAGGTCACATAATCTGGAATTCGTGGACGCGTTGTGGTGGTGATGGGCATTGGTGGCACTCGTGGGTTCCTTCTGTGGAAGTCTGGGCGACCCATTGCTAGTCAGTTCGTATCGAGATGTGTTCGAATGGGTATGATGAGTGAGATTTTGTGTCCCTCAGTGGTCCTTTATATACCGGGCGCATGCTTATGACGCTTGCCCTGTGGTAAAGATCTAAGATCATCCATCGTGAAGGCGTGAACACCCGATGCGCATTGCCAATAGGAACGTGACAGGGAGCTCCCTGACGCGCCTGAGTCCTGACCTGTCCTGACGCACAGGAAACCTGCAAGGATAGCCATCCATCACGGTGGAAAGAAGACACTAGGAAGCAGTACTTGCACAGCGTCAAGCGTCTATTCACATCCCCCTATTACACTTTCAATCCATAGTACAATCGGTACTAACCTGTACGACTGGCCAATACCTCGAATTGAAAGCGTACTCGGTTCCTGTTCTAGTCAACACGGAACATCATTAAATCATTGCTCTATGCAAGGCTATGATATCGATGCCGCCTAGCAATGCCCTCCGCGCGCGAATTTGATGATGGGTATCATTGACCATTTGCAGCTCTACTAGTAAGTATTGTTCTGGATGGCTCCCTTATAATAATGGTGTAAACATCTCTAACATATGCATGCAGTCATGAATCAGTATACAACTTGAACTGATTTCCTTTTCGTCAGTACTGACTGCGAGTTGACTCGCGGATCTCTGGGTGACAGGTGATAGTCACTCACCACCAATCTGGCGCACGCTGCACGTATTCTAATTGTGGTTGGTTGACTGGATACGTTCGATCGTTGGGCCGGTCGGTATGTTATGTAAAGTGCATGTCGAGGCGACAATGAAGGGAGTCGCGCGTGGGCCTTCTTGCAGATTTCATGTCACAGGCATTCAACGCAAGCTCAACGTGATTCGCCGTAATGCCCTAGGGACATCCAATATTGTTCACAGATGCCTCAAGGCTCAAAGGGTCAACTACATGATACGAAACAGACAATAGTCGTTGTCATGGTACTTACAGTAGAACTTTGGTAGACCTTCAACAAAGAGCTCGGCGCACCTCCTAGCGACGGGCCATATCGCATCACTGTGCATGTCCGAATCAGGAAAGTGTGCTGGTATAAACGTCACCAGAAACACGTTGTTGGACTGATTCTCGTTCTGGGATCACTGATCAGTAGCAGCAAGCGAGCTGACTGCCAGTGTCGTCGGTGTGCGTGTAGGACTCATGGCCGACTCATGCCTCGCTTCAAGATCACCATTTGCTGCTGCGGTGAGGCATTCATAGGATGCCTGTTCGACATGATTTAGCTCATTACTCTCCCCGTTATCGCCCCAGAGCTATCGTTTCCTGCAATACTCCATCTAGCTGCGTCTTATTAAGTTCGCGTTTCAATGTCTGGTAGACGCAAACAAAGAGGCGGCAATAACAACAATGGTCGCGACAACAATAGCAATAAGAACCAAGGAGGCAAACCGAAGACGCCTCAAACACCAATAACCACCGATCCTCCTATTCCCAACCCTCTCAAGCATACACCGAGCGGTGCGAGCTTGCATTCCGCGCCTCTTTCTGCATACGATACCAGGACGCCTGACAATGCTGCTGCGACTCGTAGCACAAACGCCGCAGACATATCGCTGACTCTTCTAGATGATGGGGAATCAGAGAATGTTGTGAATGTAATCACACCCAAAGATCCTGCTCAGCCCGAAAAAATACCTCTGCCCCCTACTCCGAAATCGCCGAGCCCACAACCTTTGCCCGACGTCCCTGAGCCTATTATTTCGCCTACGAGCAAGGGGAAGGATAGGCAGATTCCATCTGCGTCTCTCGCTCGACCAGCCGATGCGACGAAGGATGTTGAGGCGGTACGCGATGTACTTCAGTCGATGAAGTCGACTTGCAAAGTTCTTGGGTCCACATTCGAAGTCCTTGGTGAGCAGACGATGAGGGTGGCTGCGCTGGGTCCGGCGATAGATGCAAAGAGACAAGTATGTACCCTCTTTTCATTTCAAACATTCTTGTCTGCGCTTAGACGTGATCATTGACCTCTGTCGATCGTGGAATGCAGATCTCGAGCGCACGCAAATCCATGGATGAGCAATTCAAGCGCCAGGAGAAGCGTATGCTAGAGGTCAAGACGATGCTGAAGGATAAACTCCTCGATGAGACTTTCAAGGGACACATGCGTGATGTAGTCTCCGAAATCGTTGCGGAGATCGTCAAGAGGGAGATTGCAGAACGCGTCCGAATACAGGTAGGACCCGCTGTCCTTTCGGAAAGGATGTCTGTTTGAGTATAATTCGTCTTTTAGCTTCAGGAACAGATCCCGCAGGCTATGCGGGACCAAGTGGTCGAATATCAACAGAAGATACTTGAAGTCAAAACGAGTCTATACAACTCGTAAGTGTTCACACAAATTTGCTTCCGAGCTATACGTGAGACAAACTCAATGGTTCTATATACAGGGAAGCTCGTCGACATAACGCTCTCATTCAGTCAAACTCTCTCGACGAGCCTCTGAAACCACTTCTGCGTCCTATGCAATCCACTGTGAACTCTCCAGCACCGGTATCTTCCATTCCCAAGGGGAGCGCAGTGTCTGCCAAACCAACGTCTCCGCCTCCCAAGTCATCTTCTCCCAAGGCCACGACGACTAAGAAGACTACGCCGAATACACCTGCTGCGGCCGAGACCGATGCGCCAGATACCTCGGCGCTCTCTATCCAAGTGGAAGGTAGCAGTACGGTTGGTTCCACGAATACAGGAAGGCCTGTCCGGCCCAGAGTGGTGACAGACTTGGCTCCGCCGACGCCGTCCCCGTTTTTCCCGAGGGACCTGACAACATTGCTCAAGCTAGGAGATAACGAGACGAAGACGCTAATGCAAGATTACGGATTAGTTCCTATGCGTCATCCCGGTACGCCTCTTGCGCAGGAAGGCGAAGCTGCCAGCGCCGGTCTTGCTGCTCCCGATGAACAGCTTGAAGGCAGTCGAGAGGAGAATTTGAATAAGTTTTTGAATCACATCGGGGTACGTGAAGGAAACTTTCGCGATGCTGACTTGCAGTGTCGGTTGTTGACTTGGGCTTCATTTTTGACAGGTCGGCTTCCAACTCGTGCCGTCCCCGACGGGAGGCAAGGCCCCGCCCACGCCATTTGTCACGATGATGGCTCATTGAGCCATTCGCCGTCGTTGGACATTGATCCACGCTCGCAAGCTGACTGGGATATAACGGTAGACGTTGAACATTTCGCAGATAGGGAGGCTATACAAGCCGCCTTCATTAATGTATATTGTAGCATTTCTTGGATTTCATACCGTGTATCTTGTTATATACATAACATGACCGTCTGCACTGCAAGGTTCCACTATTGCACCAAATGGCAATCCCCAAACGTTACCGCATTGAGTCCTTTTATCGAGGTTCTTCCAACATAGCGGCGGAGAGTTGTTTGGTATTGAGGGCGCATCGATCGATCGCGTCATGACGGAACCTTTTTTCTGGACATCGTCCACGGTCACCGATCCAAAGCACAGTAGTGTACTCACAAACGATACCAGCCCCGACACTGACATCATGGAGTCCCGCAGATGCACCCGCCGCCACCAGCCCATATAAACCCCCGACGTAGGGAAAATCGACTTATTCTCTTTCTCCCTCGGTAAGCAGTACCGTTCCTCATGTTCGCGCCCATACGCACCGTCTTACGCTTCCGAATCCACGCGGCCAGATACACCCCTCGAATCCTATCCGCATCCATGCCAGATTCGCTTCCTACAGACTCCAAGCTCCCAGGCGAGCACTTCGAAGTCAGGCAGACCCAAGCTTCCGATGATTATAAGCCGGATCCGTCAAAGTCCATACCGCTCTCGCCGGCACGTCAGAGTTTACTTGACGACATCATCGCCCTGTACTCCTGCCAACCGACCCGCGAGAGAGTCAAACGTTACACGCCCGACTGCGTCTACGACGATCAGTTTGTGTATGCGAACGACCGTTACAAGATGGCCGGCCAGTGGTTCGCGCTGCCGAAGCTGTTCAAGGAGAGCAAGAACGAATCCTATCAGGTCGTTACGAATGATCCACTCCTCATTCAGTTCAAGAACGAACAGGTAGGCCCCAAAGATCTATATTGGTCGACGTGACTTGAATGATGGAGCGCTGAGTCTCGTTCCTGCAGACATGGACCTTCCCTGGCGGCATCAAGTCTGCCACTATAAATGCTATCGTGTCCCTTTCCCTCGACCCTGACACTGCGGATTCAGACTTTCCACAAATCAAGTACCACAAGGATCAGGCAAACGGAAAGGACTACTCGCACACTGGACCTGGCTTCGCCTTCAAGAAGTGGCAGGCGGACAAAGTAGCTGGTATGATGGACAGCCCTGATGTTCAAGCCTTCAAGGAGGACGGCAAAGAGGAGTACCACGAGGACGTCAAGAAGTATAAGAGTGGCACCGCCGATGCGCCAGAGAAGAACTTCAACTGAGATGAATGCTGTGTCGTCCCATGTCCATAACGTCCATAACGTACGCCTGCCAAAGAGTATGGTTGAATCGTGTTCTCGCGGAAAGCTTGCTGTGTGTTTTGAATGAATAGATCAGGAGAACATCCGAAGCCAACCCGAAGCTAGTGTATGTACGGCGCACATTTCGATGTTCCTCGTGATAGTACGCTGCGAGCACAGGTTGCACAACCGGTTAGTCACACCCAAGCACACGCACAGATTACAGGGTATCCGCGAGGAGCATTCATGCGCACATCTTCAGTGAGCAGAATGTGGCTCAGGACTGTCGAATCATGGAGCTCGGAGTGAAAAATCGGGTTTTGAGACGTTCGTTTGAAATAATGCGCGCGCCTTTGTCTTACCTTTGTCTGGCGTCTGCATAATTGGACGCTTGGCTCACGTGGTGTGCACTGGCAGGGGCTAGGCATTGGCAATGTCGAGGCAAGCTGGTTCTTTGACCACATTCACCATCGTCTTGTCAAATCGATTTTCTGCAAGTTCACCTCAATGCGCGTATTGCTTGTTACACAAAATGCTTTTCTCCACGGGTTGCGGTATCCCTCTTCCCTTGTATACAGTCCTGAGTGAACTGTGGATACTGAAGGAACAACTAGCAAGTGACATCATCTACACGTTCCAAGTATATCGTCTGGGGAGACTCTTGCTCAGTGCAAGTCGTGTGTCTGCTTTCCACTCTCTTGTACTCCCCTTTCTCTCTTGCTGAGGTCCACAGAGGCTCAGAATGTCACCCCCGGAGAAGACTCTACTGCCCCTTACTGATCCCGAACCTCTTCGAATTCAGCGCGCACATACTCGACATGCACAGCAAACTAGGACTACTAACGTACTCCTGCGCATCGCTGCTTCCATCGCCCTATTTTGTTTCATTCTAGTCCAAACGTTTCATACAAGTACTGTTCCGGAAGCGTGGAATGCAATACGGGTATCTGCGCCTCCGCTTGGATTACCTGATAGGGTTCAGAGACAATGGGGACAATATTCGCCTTGGTTCCCAGCGGAGGAGTATCCACCTCCGCCGGAGAGCTGTGAATTGGTTCAGGTACATGTGGTGAGTATATCAACATTCTCATGCTACGCCTCCGTGCTTCACAAATTATATGTGGCTGAATTCACGTTCGATGGCATTAGCTTCAACGACATGGTGCTCGGTACCCTAACTCAGATGATGAATATGACAAGTCTGTGGGACGCCTCCTGAAGGCTAAGGAGTTTAAAGATAGCAAATTGGACTTCTTGAGAGCATATGAGTACGAACTCGATGAAGAGGAATTATCGGCATTTGGCGCAGCACAGTGAGTCATCAGCCTTCTGGGGTGAAATCGACATTTGCTTATGGTGGTAGGTCATTTGAGTCTGGACAACAGTCGTATAGACGCTATAGTTCCCTTGTCACCCAAAGGAACTTGCCTTTCGTACGGGCTGCGGGTAAATCGCGTGTCATAGACAGTGCGAGGAATTGGACAGTCGGTGAGGCACCACCAAATGGTCAGAAACCATACGAAATTGACGAGTTATATTCTAGGCTTCGCCGCTGCTAGCCATCAGCGTTACAACCCCACTGTCGACGTTATAATCCCAGAAGACCAGAACAATACACTGCACAATGACTGTCCGAACGCCACAGATGGTACGAAAGAGAAACAAACCTGGTTGCACGTCTTTGCTCCGCCTATCGCGAAGCGTCTCAGTCAGGCTGCGAAAGGTGCTAAAGTGAGCGACGAAGATGTGTTCAACCTGATGGCGATGTGTCCCTTTGAGACCATCGCAAACCAAAGGCCTAGTGAATTCTGCTCGTTGTTCACTGACGATGAGTTCAAGATGTTCGAGTATCATGGGGACGTCGAGAAGTTCTATAAGACCGGGTACGTGATATCTTTCCCTGAGTGATCTTGTATGTTGACCTGAGCTGCGTAGATACGGGAACGAACTGGGACCCGTCCAAGGCGTAGGCTATATCAACGAACTCCTCGCCCGACTAACAGTCCGTCCAGTAGAAGATCACACCCAACACAACGATTCTTTCCCATTCCCTCTCGGACGCTCAATCTACGCAGACTTCACCCACGAGAACCTCATGGTTGCAGTATACTCCGCCATGGGACTATTCAATATCAGCGATAACCCTCTCAGTACGAAGAAGATGGACAAGGATAGAATATGGATCGCGAGTAGGATGGTCCCATTTAGTGCTAGGATGGTAGTGGAGAAATTAGCTTGCGATGGGCCGCAATACACTCCTCGCCCCGTTGACGAGGATGAAGACGGGGATAAAGTCAGTGAGGATTTTTGGGGAGACGGTCGCCAAGCTGGGGAGTACGTTCGTGTCCTGGTAAACGACGCGCTTCAACCCCTAGAATTCTGTGGCGGTGACGAGAACGGGTTGTGCACTCTCGAAGCTTTCGTGGAGAGTCAGGGATATGCTAGGAGAAGCGGAGATGGCGATTTCGAGAAGTGCTATAATTGATCATTTTTGTGAGTTGATGACACAGTAATCTTTCCTGCAACATGTTATGGCGCTGACTTTGCTCACTGTATCTAGATTTCTCTTATGATACCCTGTGTTTCGAATTCTTACATGCTATGCTACATCCTACTCTACTATTCGATCTCGATCGACATTCAGTAGACCCTTCCAGCTCTGCTGCATACTGCTGCGCTCGTTACACTGCAATACGTGAACCGGGAAGCTTAAAAGTGCAACCACGTGCACGTGCCCCAAACCCTACTAGATTGCACAGCCAGCCGCATAGTACTAGATGCTACTGTCAATTCATGGAAGCATGTCAAGGACGGCCTCGGGTGGAGTCAGGTATGTGGGTTCGGCAATCTCCCCACCGAGGTTTCGATCACCTCGCACAAAATACAGCTTAGGCGATGCTACAAACTAGCGATTGCGTGAGTAGATCGTGATGTCTGGCATCTGTGGACCACTCCTTTGAGTCTCTACCATGCTTATAATTATTCGCTGACATCGGAGAGCGTACAGGACATCTGGCATACTTGTACTTGGTACGTGATGTTTCATGGTTGTTACACGTCAAGAATCCTACTGGAGAAGTCTTCTGGTCAGATCATGGTAGAAGAAAATGGAACAGCCTGAAATCTCATTGTCTTCCAGGTACAGGTATAATAGAAGTATGGCGGAATGCCCTGCGACTTCTATCAAGATCAATGTGAACCATGCACCGGAGGAGGTGAATATCTTTGCACATAGTCTCATGTCAGCTCCGAGTCATTGGGACAAAGCGCATCTCGGCTGCGACCCGGAGCACTGTCTTCTCTCCTGAGCTTACGTCTCTTCGCTTCGTTGTCAACTCTCGGTACATTTCATCGCCATCTCCCACAGCACTGGGTGACTCAACGACCGGACGACTCGTTATCCCTCGTTTCCTTGGCAGGCCTCAGGGCCAATTGCATCCGAGTTATTGAGCCGCCGGCGTGGCCGTCAAGTTGCTTCGCAGAATACCTACCGACGAGGAAGCCTACAGACCATTCGGTCACGCTGATATCAGATCGAGTTCAGTGCTATCTGTTCGATGAATTGTGGATGTGAGACGCTTAAACGTTCAAGTACTTGCAGGTATAGGTACCAGAACGGTTTCCGGCGCAGCGCTTGGCGTGTGGAATGGTGCATGTATAGATAACCCTTTCAGGCCTCAGGAGATACCAAGGTTAGAGCACGTTCGCATCCAATACTCGCACGATTTCACTCTGAGATCTTGCCTCACAGAAGGTACCCGACTATGGCCGCTGTTGAACCGAAGGGTGACTTTGTGTATTTCCCTATATACTACATGGCAGGAAACAATTCATACTCCAGGGACGAGGCACCTTGCAGGTTGCAGGTAGACAGGTGGTTGGCTCACGTGAAGCTCGCGCTCGTCTCAGACACGTAAGGTTTCCCCCGCCGCATCTTCGATGCTTGATCCAGAGGGATGACACTTCTGATGATATGTAGGGTCAATCTGTCTAAATCAATGGATGGAACGCTACAGCATGTGAACTCTCTGAGTGGTCTGATATGGCCTGAATACACAAGTAAGTGAACTCGATGGTTGAGTTGTTGCCAGTACTAGTGCATTTCTGCGAGCAGAGCAGAATAGGCATGGTGTTCGCGTTGAGAAGGAAACGAGGAATGGGGCCCAGGCTAGACCCGGACATTGACGGATGTTAGTGCGGCCGTGATACTTCTCCATCTTCCATTCAGTTGTTGCCAACAACTCTTCAGAAGGACCCCTT
Organism: Panus rudis PR-1116 ss-1; assembly: GCA_022160315.1. Classification (NCBI taxonomy): domain Eukaryota; kingdom Fungi; phylum Basidiomycota; class Agaricomycetes; order Polyporales; family Panaceae; genus Panus; species Panus rudis. Next base: position 33,832 of record MU275325.1, read on the forward strand.
CTTGCTGTGAACATCGCCGGTGACCCGGGTGGAGGCCGCAAAATATCACGCTGGATACTCTGCTTGTCACTAAACCTGCTCGGGGACGACGCAGGTGTTCAGTTTGCAAGGTCTACTGACCACCACAGGGCGTGCAAGCATATGGGCCGCCAGGTCGACGGTCCAAATATGGTATAGACTGCACCATATCGGGCAAGTGAATGGCGTGAATGACGTCGATCGAGACCAGTCTTTGAATTATTGGCGGCGAGCGCCCGGCCGAACTGTCCCACGACGCTGGAGACATTTGTTGGGGTATAAAGCGAACGTAGATTCCCTCTCTGCCTCCTCCAGGCTTTGCTTCCCCCCATCCTCACGCCCGCCCGCCCGCTTAGCCTTCACGTCCCCCGTTCACGAAACTTTGTAGCAAACATGTTGTTCAACACTAAGCTCGCTTCCCTCGCCCTCGTCGCGGCTGCTGCCCTCAGCGTGAGCGCGCAGGACTCCTCTGCCCCCGCTGCTACTCCCAGCTTGTCGACCTGTATCTTGGGCTGCTTGACCCAAGCGTCTTCCGGTTCATCATGCCAGTCCTTGTAAGTGACTCGCTCAGCTTCACTCTTGACTGTTCCTCACGCGTGTATTCAGCACCGATGTCTCTTGCGTCTGCTCGGACCAGACCTTCCAACAAAATGCTGCTCAATGTCTTGAAAGCCAATGCTCTTCAGATGAACAGCAAGCTGCTATCCAACTGCAGCAGCAAGAATGTGGCGGCAGTGAGTAATTATACGCATCCGGCAATACTAAAAATATATTGACGTCGTCCCATCATAGCTGCATCCTCCGCTGCCCCTACCGGCTCTTCCGCTGCATCCTCTGCGATCTCTGCCGCCTCCTCCGCCATCTCCTCTATTGCATCTGGTGCATCCAGCCTTGCCAGTTCTCTCTCTTCGCGCGCTTCCAGCGCTGCTAGCTCTGCTACCCGCCCCGCTTCGAGCGGCGCCAGTGCGACCGGCTCTGGTACCTCTAGTGGAAGCTCCTCCGGAGCTGTATCCCTCATCAGCCATGGCGGACTCGCCGGTGTTGGCATGGCTGTCCTCGGTATGGCTGCTGGGGCCGCCTTCATCTTGTAGGACAATGATTGTTTGATTCGCATGCATAACTTGGTTGGATCGGTTTCCGGACGGTCGATTAATTGGATTGGAAAAGTAAAATCGAGCCTCGTACTTCTATAACTATACGCGATGTTGTGATGGTATACTACCGCATTCAGGCTAGTAGGTTTTATTGCATGTTTTTCTGAGAGTTTATCAATTACAAACGTTCAACCCCGCAGGATCATGGAAGTAAGCTCTGCAGATGGGGGATAAATCTGTGCGACGACGCGAAACAAGGTACCAAGCTCTGAGCTACATTCCATGATTCCAAGTTGTCGTTTTGGAACAAAATTTATCATCAGGGCGACTCAACGATGTTCTATCGTTCTATTCAAGGAATGATGAGACACCGCACTGATTCTCCCTGCTCATTCTTCAAGTGACTATGGTCAACGTCATGGGGATCCCACCATGTTCTTGGGCTCTGATGCACTCCATTCGAAAGCTCCGGTTGCACATACGTAGGGTTGACAACTTGGAACACGCCGCGCAAAGGTTGAACGAGTACTGTTGAGGTCCTCGACTTTCAAGGTCGACTGAGTCAGGGTCACGTGTCTGATACGCGTCGCGTCGCGATCGGCATTGATCGATCGCGCGCTCGGGCCGAAGCGTAAATACCTTTCGCCTTGAAAGTGGCGTTCGCGACACGTCTCAGGTCTGCCAACTTGAACTTCTCCCACCAAAAATGACAGACTCTGTCAAGCAAACTGCACTCTCGAGTGTCAATTCTGAATATGCGCGGCGGCGTAAGCAACACCTGGCTCTTATTAACCAATTGCGAGCTATTGGGTGAGTGGTGGCCCCTTTTTGCTCTTGGTGGCTCAAAGGCATATTCACTGACCTGACAATGTTTCGTACAGTGCACAAGCAGACCTTGACCTTCCACGGATTGCGGTTATAGGTAATCAGAGTGCCGGAAAGTCTAGTCTGGTAGAGGCTATCTCAGGGGTGCGTACACAAAGTGCTGTTGCGCTGACAATTGTCTGAATACAACTTGGAATGTGGAACTCACAAATTGTTCTTAATAAAATTTAGATTAACGTTCCTCGCGATGCTGGTACTTGCACGAGATGCCCAATGGAATGTCGTCTTTCACATTCATCCGGCAGCTGGCTCTGCCAAGTCTATCTTCGTATCGAGTTCAAAGAAAATGGCGAGAGAGTCGACGAAGTCCGGGAGGTCCCCTTTGGCAATGTCATCTCCAACAAAGAAGATGTCGAACTTGCTCTTAGGCAGGCTCAAGCGGCTATCCTAAATCCCAAGATTCCTTCACGAAAATTCCTTGAAATGAGTGCAGATGACTTGAGAGAGCACAATCACGCTTTGCGCTTCTCTAGGAATACAGTTTGTATTGACTTGCAGGGTCCTGAACTCACCGAGCTTGCATTCGTCGACCTTCCTGGTAAGTTCTCTTTGCCTGACCATAATATCTACGATGGGTTAAAAATATTTGTGGCTGCAGGTATTATTCAAAATGCCGATGCAGAGATTGTACAACTAGTCGAAGACATGGTTTTACAGCATATCCGAGGCAATTGCTTGATTTTGGTCACGCTTCCTATGAGCGGTATGTCGCAATCATCATTACAAGGAACCATCCGTTTCTCACTCGTTTGAACTGTCAGACGACATCGAGAATCAGAAAGCGATGAGGCTGGCTCAACAGGTTGACCCTGTAGGGTCCCGAACCATTGGTAAACTGAAACGTTCGTTTCGACGCGATCATGTGACTGACGTGCATACTCCAGGTGTCCTCACCAAACCAGATACCCTGACTGCTGGAGCAACCAAATCACGCGCGCTGTGGTTGGAGGTTATCGAGGGACGTCGTGCACAATTACGACATGGGTACTATTGTACACGCCAACCCGACGATGACGAACGCACGAAGGGAATTACTCCAATCGAAGCTCGCAAAGCAGAGCAAGAGTTCTTCGCAAAGACGGCTCCTTGGTGCAACTCCTCCGCCAAGGGCAAGTTCGGCACACAGAATCTCATTGCGAGCCTTAGTAGACTATTGAGTGCGATCATCGACGAGTCGTAAGTTGCACTATGACATACTTCGCCAGATTTACGTGAGCTAATTCACTATCTAACTTGTTCTCAGCATTCCGAAGCTGCGTACAGAGGTAGACAGGCAACTCAAGCTTTGCACCGAGCGACTCTCGCAACTTCCGGCCCCCATCACTTCCGAGCCATCTTCTTATGTCCTACAGCTCATTACGTCCTTCTGTGACGAGATTGCTCGTCACGTCCATGGTGACTCGTTTTCTCCAGAGCTTGTCCAACTTACTAGGCGAATCTATGCGGCTTACAAGAAGGATGTTCGGTCGAGCGCGCCACAGTTCTTGCCATTCGTCAATGCCGCTGAAGTGAACGCCGCGAATGTAAGCTTGAAGGGATACCTGGATCTCGATGACGAAGAAGATGAAATGGAGGTCGAAGATGATCAAGATGGTGACGTGAATGGAATTGACTTTAGCTCTGGGAAGCCTATCTTCCTACCAGATGTTCGTCGTCACATCGAACGGTGCGTCCTAAGTCATCTTCTCATGATATAGTCATTGATCTTGTTTTCTTTCCAGCTCCATCACTCGAGAGCTCCCGGGCAATGTCCCCTATTCGGCGAAGACTGCTCTGATCAAACAATGCCAAGAAACTTGGGAACTTGACAGTCAAAAGTGCTATCGAGAGGTTTACAGGGCACTCGAAGCGGCGCTCCTCCGAATGAGCGAAAAGACCTTCGGGCAATTCGATAATCTCAAGTCGATCATGCAGTAGGTTCTCGGTGCTCTATGACATCTCCCCGTGACTAATATATATGTCTTTTAGACGATGCCTTAAGGAGCTCATTGACATCCGAGGTGCAGAGACACTGTCTGAAATCAAGATGATTCTCAAACGGGAGACCGTCCCATTCACTCAGAACGATCATTATATGCAGGTGACAAAGAGCACGTACCTGGCGAAGTACAAGGGTGCACGGGCGGGCCAGACGGAGTTGGCTGATGCTCCAAGGTCAGAGAAAAGACGAAAGGTGACTTTAGATGGAGCTGCAGATGGGTCCGTAGGTGATGGTAATAAGTCCAGGGGCCCAGAGACCCCAAGCTCAAGCACTTCTACTACTACATCTTCCCCACAACAGCCTCAGGGTTCTGGCCGGCCGTCTTTCTTTGGTCAGTCTCAAACTGCGTCTAGCCAACAGCAAACTCAGAACAACTCCCGGCCGGTGGCCGGAAAGCAGCCAAATGGTGGATTGTTTGGACAGAGTAATGCGAATGCTGGGCTTAGCACTTTCTCCTTTGAGCCTACGACACCTTTTGGTAAGCCCTTCGGGGCGCACACATCATCTACAACTACTGCTTCGACAACCACGCCATCAAGCACTGCACGTCCGACTGCGTTTTCTTCGACAATTCCTTCCTCCACCGTAACGCCAACGCCCTTCAGTTTTGCGCCAGCTCCACCCGCTCCCAAGCAGACACAGAACGATTCCAACTCTGCCTCGGTAAACCTCCGCGCAGAGTTAATCAACCAGTTCAAGAAGCGTACCCATGCGGCAGATGACGAAAAGTCGCAGGAAGCTGTACGGACGATCTTGGCGAATCTCGCCTTTTTGGGGCTGCCAGGGATCACGGAGGATGATCTTGCGAAGCTTGTTCCTCCCGATCCGTATGAACGAGAGATGGATGTCATGGCTGAAGTGAGGGCATACTTCCAGGTAGCGTACAAGGTGAGCGGGCATTTTACCTCGGCATGAGGATAAGCATCCCACTGACCCACTCACTTTAACTTATGCAGAGGATCATCGACAACGTTCCTATGACCATCGACCACAGTTTCCTCTTCGAGTTCAGTTCGACCTTGCAAAGCTACTTGATCGAGAAGCTTGGTTTGGGGAGCGAGAATGCGACTTCGCGTTGCTCTGCTTACCTTGCAGAAGATCCGACAATCGTTGCTGAAAGGGAGGAGCTGTTGGCGAAGAAGAAGAGGTTGATATCGGTTCAGAATGAGCTGTATCAATACGGCTTCTCGTGAATCACCCTTTGTGTTTGATGATGATTACTTCTTGATTCTCTGATGTGCTATTGTCAGTTCTTGGTCAATCGACATTTACTAAATTCAATATTTACGCTACTTTACACATCCTGTATATGAAAACAATCTTGCTTATTCTCCATACGAGTTTACCCATACGATATAATCATGATGCAACCAAGCAACCTGAATTCAAACTGTGCATTGCTGAAATGAAGTACGGGCATAAGTCATTCGTAGGCTGCGACTCCACCGCATCAGTGTCCGCGACCTTGTACATCCTCGATCAGACGTGTGCCCCCTTCGTCAATGGTCAGCCATACCTATTGCCGTCTTTCACGTCTTTAAACTGCATAGGAAGTATTAGTCGTGAGCCACATCGCAATTTCAACGATTGAAAGGGATTTGGAGAGACTTACCGAAAGTTCTCTGGTGCGTTGGAGTGATCCGATCTCTTTCAGCCTGTCCGCGACGTCACCCAGGACTTTATCGAAGCCCTCTTCCTCGACCACTTCGCGTGCAGCGTTCAGCAGCAACATCGAGTCTGGTCTCACATCATGGTTAATCTGCAATGATACGGCAATGAGCCGCCGCTATGCATGGGTAGGGTATGGAGAAAGTCCTACATCGATGGCGATGATATTCAGCCTGTCTAGTTCTATGACGTTTGATTAGCTAACGGGGCAGATAAGGATTTGATTCAGACAACTCATCGGCTTACCTTCAAGGAAGTCTGGCCTCTTCATGATCTGACAACACTTGTGCTAGACACAGGTCAGCAGACGACGGTCAAGCGATACACCAGTATTCCTTACATATGGGATTTTGGGTAGAGGGAGCTCCCTCAAATCAATGTCATTCTTTTCGCCCGCAGAAGTGGCCTCCTGAATCTCCTTCTCTTGTTCCTGTTCCTGTCGTACTTTCACAAACTCACGGAGAAGCAACCAAGAGCATAGACTCCATTTTTGCTATACAAGACCATGAGTCGAGGGTCGAAGAGCGACATGTTCCAATCGAAATCTAAACTAAGGCGTACCTGACCTTGCACATCGCCATCCAGGTCTCCAATCAAGCCAATCTGACTGAGAAGCCAGGCTTTCTCAACGTGAAATAGACGCTTTGTATACCGGACGATGTCTGTTCGTTTGGCCGCCTTAGCGAGATTGGACAATCTACCACCAACAGTTGAAACCACCGTCTCCAATGTTTCGTGGTCTTCATGCGGCCGTCGTGAGTCCATTCGCATGTCCTCTAAGGCATGCATAGACTCATGGAAGTTTAGGTCGTCTACAGAGTGGACCTACGGAGACTCAATGGTTCAGTTATTGAATAGGCGGTGACAACAAAACAGGCTTACACGCATCCGAGTGCCATTTCTCCCTGAGAGTATGTGTCCAGTTAGTCAAGTACTGAAGAAGATCATGAAGGAGAGGAACGCCCTTACGGAGAACTCGGAATGGCCAGAAATCATCTCTGTATGCTCAAGTAAGAACAGGATCCGTGCCGCGAATTTCGTTGAAATACGCACGAACTGAAAACGAGGGTAAGTATACCTGCAAGTGCATGAGAAAACAATGTGCGGTCAGCGCAGATTCGTCTATGTAGAGGGCGAGATTCTCATCCTACCGACAGCGGCCCACGCTTCTGCCCGTTGCTGAAGTTGTAGTATCAAATTGCGGCCTTCGTCATTATTCTTGAAGAGATGGACGTTGTTGATGATCATAACCAAAGGTTTCCCTATTCTGCGAGCATGCTTCGCTGCTACCTTCTCCACTTGGTCCATTGCTTCGGAACGAGCAGTATTGGTGACATTATTCCCCATTACCCACTGATCATACCAGACATACCTCTCTCAATATCCAGGGCCGGTCCACCTAAGTAAGTAAGGTTCGAGATATGAACCCGCATTTCAGCAGGGTGTTCTCACCTTCCCTTGGATCACTCCGTTGGAATAGGCCTGTTACAGAGTCTTCGTTGTAGTGATAGTTCAAAGTCTTCCCTAAGCGGAGTCGGAAGACTTCTAATGTCCGGATGAGCATCACAGTAAGCGATGCCTTCGGCCTGACATGCTCGCATAGCATCAAAAAACATGGTGGTCTTTCCAGTTCCCTGTGAATTGTGCTCAGCCAGCCATAGTGGCACACATGACAATGCACGGATACCTTGGGTCCCAGGATTAAGAAGTAATGGCCGACCTCCTTGCCATGGACAATACGGTTTATTCTATCCTGGTCCTCTCGCCGTGGCAAGTGTCGAATCCATGGTTCTTCCATATCACAGTCGAGTCCTTGGGGAATATCGGGGTCTCTCGGTGTACTGTGGTTGGCAAGCTCGAGCGCAGGTTCATATCCGGCAGAAAAAGCAGTTTCGATCTAATAGCATGCGTTCAGAATTGGTATCTAACATATAAGGCGAGCTGAATTACCTTATCTAAGACGTTTTTCTTGTACCAGGAGGCATATGCAACTCCGCCGAAGAACACTGTTGTCCGCAAAGTTGTATTGTGAAAACTCGGCGCCGCGATAAAGTACCATTGCAGAATTCCACCCACCGATACCGAGGCCAATTAAAGTGCTTACGGCTATGCCGAAAACACTCGAACCGGCGGTGAAAGCAGCAGCTGGTCCAAGGTTCAGAGGGAAAGGTGCTTCGGGACTACTTTCCGCGTTGTCTTTGTCTTTCCTAGATCTCGCTGGCTGCAGCTCTGTGGTTGGGGATTTGCCAGGATGTGGGTCATTGGTCCAGCCCCCGTTCGATGAGAATGGGCGGGTCTGTCGAAACAGGGGGTTCTGCAAACATTGCAAGTAATATGTCCGCGTCAACTTATTAATTCGCACACCACCGCCTGTTGGAACATTCGACACTGCTGCTCTGCTCGCCCTCAAAAGCTCAATATGAATGTCGAGTTTCGGTGTCAAATGCATCAGGCTGGTTGTGAGCGAAGAGAACCTGCGGGGCTCAATAGTTGAGACGAGGAGGTTGCATACTCGTGAGCTCGAGGACGAGGAAATCATTGACCGTGTGAGGGCAATCGCCACAGAGTGGAAAGGAAGGACAACACTACTCCTGTAGCCCCAGAGCAAGTCGCTTTTAAATGTACATGACGGACCCTACTTTGACCGGTTGTCTGGAAGTGTCAAAGAAAGTTCAGAGGGCCAGGTGGGATCAACGCCTGAGGAATCGCACGCGTGTTCATCATGGTAATGAGGACCGCGCTGTATGTAAAACGCACCTACTGTATGTGCAAGATCCTATCATAATCGTCGCTGGACTATCAGAGCCCACCCGAGCACGTCGGAAGGGGGCTACGGTATCATGCATGAATACTAGTCACTAAGTGAGTCGGTTCAGTTACTCACCCCTTTTGCTCTCTTGATCAGCAGGAGATTACCCATATTCTTCCCGCAGCCATGCACAACGCCACAGGGAGTTACTAAGTGCCACATAACCGGGGGAATAAAGACCTGACTACAGGATACACATCCCAGAGCGGGGGTTTGAAGCGCCCTAGGTTGCATGCAACGTCGTGGGTCGGTGTCATGGGCACCTGGGCGGCCAGTCTTAGTTGGCAGTGGCACAAGTATCCAAATTGAGCGTCATTTCCCAGCACCCGTCTTCGAAGAACCTCTTAGCCGCGGAAAGCGGTCATAGTATGGGGTGAGGCATGACAGAAAGCATGGAATGGGAAAGAAATAAGAGATAGAATCTCTTCGGCTGACGATATATTGGCTGGTACATGGCCCAGACCGTCCGGAAAGCACGGCAAGGCCTGACGGACGAGACACGAAGAGGTGGCAAACCCAGTGGGGACAACCTGCTACAAACTTCAATGAGTATGTCAATCGACCATAGAGAATCAAATTTCACCTTCGTCAGGCACTAGTTCACGCCTCAAGGGAGCTTTGGCAGCATATATATTCTTCATCTGTGTTGAGGGAATACAGTTAGCGCTTGCATGGAATACGTCCAAACCTACTCCTCATTTTCGATCGCGTGCTCGACGACCCGTCACTGTGGGCACAGAACCCACTGATTTGCCAGTGGCGCATCCACTGCGAATTCAGAAGGTTTTCCACTGATTTAAAGCGAGAAACCCACTGAAAAATCAAGCAGCTGACCCACTGATCGGACCCACTGATTTGGTGACATTTTGATCAGCAGATTACCCACTGATCTATGTCAGTGGGTTAGACACGAGCTCTATATCAGTGGGTAATACACTCAGTTTCCAGTAGACAATAATACGATAAAAATGAATTATATTATTTCTATACTACATACACAACAACGAAACCAGAACTACTATGATAACTATATGTATGCAGTATCTGATGTAGCACCAGTATTGGTAAATCCGATAGATACATATCAAAGGGAGGGGAGAGGGGACTGACAATGTACACACCTCGGGGCAGTATTGACGGTACAAGGGACCGACGTACTACACTGAGGTGGCGCAATGAGTCGGTATTGTGTAAGGGTCCAATGTCGATGGTCAAAGCGGGCACGAGCAAACTGTGGTAAAAAAATGGACTCACTGTACTACGCGAGACACGCCATGCAGGGAAGAGGATGCAACCAGCATGGTTGTGTGGATAGATGCTGTGTATTCGCCCGTGTATGACTTAAGACAGTCAACACCCTACCAAAGTCACAATGTGGTCCAGACCAATTGGCCCCCATCAACCCCAAGTTCAATTGGACATAATGCGAGTCAGTTAGGTTCCTTACCGGGTCGACGAGCAAGGTGGAACGTAGGACGAAGGAGACCATGACTTACAAGTCACGTAGGCATAAATGGTGCGAAGGCAATACCATAGAAGAACGGCGGATTCTCGAAACGTACCTGATCTTAGCGTCATGGGCGAACTTGCGCTGGGAATCTACCTTAAGTAGCCCCGAAAGTGCCCGCCAGCAAATCAAAAAAGTACCTTACCTCGCATGTAATGCCCACATCCAACCGCTGCATGCCCGCGTTCTATACCTACGCTCAGACCAATACGTGCCGGCGGGCGATCCAGAGGAGGGTGGGATACTGAGTACTCACCAGTACCTAAGTGGATCATGCCCCAGACGCATTTGTGCTATACCGGCCACGATATTAAGAACTTCAATAGGCATAGATAGTGGGCGGGATGAGTAGACGTAGACAGCGTAGCTGAGAAGGTGGCCTGTGTTGGTGGTTTGAATAAGAGGAGGGTCTGGCGGGGAGTCGGAGTCGACAGAGTGCTCAAGTCAAGCCTAAGTCGCGCCGACGGCGGGATGACGTATGTCTCTGGGAATATTAGCGCCTACACCAAACGAGCACGTGCTCGCTGGAGAACGTCGGAGAGCAACGATTCGACCATGGAACAGGCCCAAGTTGTATCTGAAGTTGCGGGAACACTTACAAGAACAACAGCACTCGAGATAATGAGAGTAATTGCTTACTGAGTGAGCAATTAATTTGTTTCAGGAAAAGTGCAAAACCCACTGATTTTGGCAGTAACTTGTAGTGTGGTTTTACCCACTGATTTTGCACCCAATCGGGAAACCCACTTATCGCATCAGTGGATAATCTGCCTATTCTCGACCCACTGATTTTAAGTGGGACCCAAATCAGTGGCTACACCCACTGATTTTTCAGAATCAGTGGATAACCCACTTTTTAATAGTGGATTCAGTTCCCACAGTGCCGTGAGCACAGCTGCCGTGCACAGAGCATCTCAGCGCATGACTATATCGCATATCACGAGAGAAGAAATGTATAGAATATACATGTTATATGTATAGTACAGAGAGACAGTGCTTGCGGGATACGTTGAATGTGACGGTTATTTGATTGGACGGTAGGAGACAGCAAGCTCTATGTAGGCAATGTCAATGGTAATATTTGCTAAAGTATAGTAGGCATGCAGAGCCTACCAGCAAGTTCATTCATTATCAGAACCGAAGCAGGATTCAAGCCAACTGACAATTCCATATCGAGTTAATCCCCGCCGCCTGTCGTCGACCAGCATCATACGATGCTCCTCAACCTCTTCCTCCACATCCTCAATACAAGTGTATTGGATGTCCCCGCTATCACGGAGAGATTGGAGCACGGTAAATGCCCAGCATAAACATGGGCAGCGCGACTGAGACCGCTGATCAACGTCACCTGAACCGGCAGGTGCGCTCACGGGACCAGACAAATGAGGCGTACGAGAACTGGCGCGACAGCACGCTGGGATACCCTTGATGATGATTTGCAGAAGACCAACGGCTTTGGGGTTCAATTGCCCCACCAGAATGTATCGCAACGCGCCGTCCTGGATGGCTCTGGAGGCGTCGTGTATATAGCTCTCCAAGGATGGGCTACCGTTCTCGAGTCCAGTATTGGATCCCGGGGCCAGTCGCGTGCAGAAGGATCGTTCTCCGTCCGAGCGTGTCGTTAAAACGAATCCAAAGTGCAAGTGACGGGATATTTTGCTGTGGGAGGGTTCGGATTCGGGCTCGGACTCTGAAGAGGGCGTATATATGGCTGAGTCCCAGATAGTCAGGTAGAGGCCACCTGCGACGAACTGCATCGAGTCTGAGATGGACCAACCCGGTGGCGACGGCATGTTTCGTGAGGCAAACAGTAGGCTGCAGACGGTGTAAGGCGCACGACAATGACAGAAGTATATGCGAAGCTCAGCTTCACGAGTGGGGAAGAAACCGGAGGGTGTAGAGCAGCTGATATGTAGACATAACAATAGGGCAGGAAATGAGCGCGGTAAGAGGAGTTTGTCCACTTATATGAAGCTGCGGATATCGCTAGAAAGAACAAAGTAGAGTAGCCGTAACAACAACGTGCCAAGGCAACGTGGTCCACGCTGTCCATCCACGTGAGTTCCTGTATAAGAGCTTGTGCTGGTGACATCCCGGTGGCAAGAAATACAAGTCTTTCATACGTAGAAGGGAGATGAACTCGCTGTAGTATAATGTCTTCCGAGCTCCTGATCAACGTTGCAAACGGTTGAGAGAGTTGACGCGGCCTTTGAAGTTCGAGGTCTCGCGTACACCACGTGACAGCGCGTAGGATAAACAGGCGTCAACAAGGAGCGCGTTTGGGGACCGCGTTCTACTCGAACCAGACGCCAAGTTGCATTGCTCGGCACACGAGTCGCGGAGACTGAGTCTGCTTGTTCCCATCCATGCATCTGGCCAAGTCATGAAAAACTCCAAACGGACGCGCTCACAACTTACTTTGCCAGACTTCAACTTCGATCTTGTCGGTCGTTCACCGCTCAAGGATGCCAGAACCGCTCTTCGGAACCCAGGGAACAACACACCACCGAACTTCAGAACCGCACATGCAGAGAACGATGCGGCGGGGGTTATGGACGAGAAAGAGGAGAAAGATTTATCGGATGGACAGCAGCAGAAGCGCCCTGCATCTCCGTTCAAGCAGACTGTACCACCTACCGAACGGGAGCAGAAACGGCCCAGACGAGACGAGCCTGGCGGCGATACCGTGCAGTATGTGTACCACGCAGTACCTCTGCAGAGACCTTCATCTACTCCTGCGATACAGCCTGTGAAAGACGAGTCTTCCACTTCAAACTTTCGACGAGCTCAGTCGGTTCCGGCGGCACCCTCTACTCCAGTTCCGTTTGTCGATCTCAAACGCATTTCTCCCTCACCATGGCGCTCACCTACGAAGCTCAAGATTCGACTACCATCTGTTCCCCTAGATGCGATACCTGACGTCGATGCTCAACCCGCTATGGACAATGCACAGGAAACTGTCCCGTCCGCTTCACCTATGGACACTGATGAAACTGGGAGGCATACTGAAGAGGGAACAAGCAAAGCGGCGGGCACTTCACTATCATTGAACGGGGCTATGGGTGATAGCGCTTTGAGCAGGGACTTGCATGGTGCACCCGCTGACCCAAATGCAGCGCAGAATCTACCTGGGTCTGCAGAAGTAACACCTACGAGCAACGGAAGTGCGCCGGCGATCATGGTAACGTCCGCTTCACAAAACATTTCTGATGTATCCGGCGAGACCCAGAAGCTACAATCTCATCCTATTGACACGAATTCGGACGCGACCATGACAGCTGAGTCTGGTGTACCGGAACCGGAACCTGTCACGTCAGATCCTCATGCAGCAACTTGTATGGACGAGACAATGCCTACATCGCCCATGACTCCTCTCCCGTCTGACAACGAGGAGGCCGCTTTCCTCATCGGCACACCACCTCGCCAAACGAAGGAAGAAGACAAACGGTCGTCATCGCCTCTAACACCTTTACCATCTAGTCCCGCGCGGTCGAAACCGCAGCAACAATCTCTCGCTGATGCGTTGCAGGCACAATTTGACTCACAGAAGTCGGTTGAACGACCTCGGCCCAAAACACCGTCCACCGCCATAGGCAGTCGGCTACCTCGGCCGACCTCTTCCATGTCAATCGCGTCCTCGTCTTCATCCACGAAATTGGAGACTTCGTCTTCGAAACCTGAACTTGAAGTTGCGAAGCCGAAACCAAGGCTGTCCAAGAAAGATGCTATGAGACCTAAACCTGGCCCGGGAGGTGCGCGCATGACTCGGTCGGCAACTCTCAGAGTGCGAGAGACCCAGAAGAAGATTGAAGCTGCCACGCCCGCTAAGAGTAGCGTACCAAAGACTGCCAGTGAGTCAAACTTTCGGAGACAAGAATGTAATCTATATGTCTTATGTGAAATCAGACCACGCCAGGCAGGGATCACGCGGGAAGGATTTTATCGCTGAGATGCTAGTTCCACTCAAAGGAGATGAACCTAGCACTGACAGCTCGATTGCCCCACGCCGGAGCGGTCTGACTAGACGACGGTCGCAGTCGTTCTCGTACGCGCAACCAACATCAAGCTCTGCAGCCAAGTCGAATCCTGCCTCGCCAGTGAAATCTCAATCACAGTCCCGTCCTCTTCCCTCATTCAACCCCTCTCGTGCTTCCCAACCTCCTCCACAATCCTCTCTGTCGCACCTTTCTATGGCCTTGGAAAAGCTCAATATGCCACCTCCTTCTCGCCCAAGTACTAGTATGGGCTTCAATCGCGACAAGGACGAAGATGAGGAGGATAGCAAGGGAAAGGGGAAGGCCAGAGCTAAAGACGATGCGCATATAGCCGGTCCCTTGACAAGTAGACCCGTACCTAACCCCCAACCGCTGCAGAGATCGAACACTTTAGGCTCGGTCGGCGCATCGCGAGCCAAGTCTGAAGCTCCACCTGTCCGATTGAAGTTAATGCTTCCTCCACCCGTTCCGAAGGGGAAGCAGACAGCTAACTCCACGCCAGCAACCTCGTTATCCGACCCACCACGAACGAAGATAAACCTCCAGTCTGGTATAGTAGCGGGAAAACCCAAAGGCAAATTTGTCTTCGGTAACGGGTCCTCTACCTCGAATGGCACTCGTAGCATATTTGGCGTAGGAGCTTTGCCTGGTATGGCGGGGCCACGAGGGAGCAGAGTGGTGCACAGGGCAAGTAAACAGGCTAACTTGCCTGTGATTGAGGGAAGTCCGGTGAAAGGAGGCGGTGATAATGCCATGGACGAAGATAAACCGCCCGAGCCGTCGACCTCGTCCGGTGATAAATCGTCGCGGAAGGATCAGACCATAGCTGACGCGGAGGAGAATGTCTTCTTAGACCATACTCCTGCGAAGACTGATACGTCGGCTCAATCTTCTAGCAGTCAGGTCCCAGAACCCGTTACGGATGATATGTCGTTTGTCTTGAATGGCTCTTCGGGTAAAGGAAAGGAAAGAGAACATGCAGTCGAACCCCGCAGACATGACGCTTCCCGCCGTGCCTCTATGGCTCACCAATATCTTTCTCAATCGCTCTCCTCGATGCCGAAAACGCCACCCAAACCGTCTGCTCCTGCTACTGACGGTCGAGGCCGGAGTCAACGTATAGCCAGCAGCCACTATCCTTCGTCGTCTTCCGCCCAACCGGATGGTCAGAAGACGGCTCCTGGAGCTCTTGGCAGAACGAGGTCGTCAACGAATGCCGCTTATGTTTCGGCTGGTGGTAAGTCCTCTGGTGTTCAGGCTGGTGAGGCTTCTGGTGGTATGCCGGGGAGTGTAGGGAAGACGTCAAGCTCGTTGAGAGTATTGAAGGGATGTAACATTTTCGTGGATGTGAGGACGGACGATGGAGATGACGCGGGCTCTTTGTTCGCGGATATGCTTCAAGACATGGGTGCGAAGGTACGTGCTCAGAATGCGCATATATTCTGTTCATACTGAGAGCTGTGTACAGATCCCGACACGTGTGGGCCAGACTTGTACGCACATTGTGTATAAGAACGGCCTTATGAGCACATTAACGCGATATCGGTAAGTGTCACAAGTCATGTTTTCTGCCCATTTCCCTCATCTGAGGTTCATTAGGCTACTACATGAACCCAAACCCAAGGTCGTTGGTATAGCTTGGGTTGTGGAGTGCGTTGAGAAGGGCGCCCATGTCGATGAAACCAAATTCCTGATTGACTTGGAAGGAGTGAATGTCGCTGGGACAAACAAGGTATGTAAGAGTGTATAGTGTGTGTGGTACATTGCTCACTATCCCTCTCAGCGACGGAAATCTATGCTTCCGAAACATTTGTTGAACTCTCCTGCGCCCGCCGGGATCTCCCCGACGAATTCTATAGGGGAGGGTAGCAGTCGAAAGGTTCCCACCGATGATCGCTCATCTTCTCGTATGTGCCAATACCCTTGTTATATTCCGACTTGCTGACATCTTCCCCTTAATAGCAATGGCAGCCTCGGAAGACAATAGTCCAGCGGGTAACAGCTCCCTAGATAGTTTGCCCCCTCTGGAGAGGGCACGTAGACGACAAAGCACTTTAGTCACACGTTTTGGTTTCGGACCTCAGAAGTAATCATTGACCCGCTCGTAATTGACATTCTGTATTTCTCCGTGCATTTCCTTCCATGATCTTTCACTGGTATACCTCTCAGCCGTTTTAATCTTATTTCGCATGTTCATCGTTCATGTTTCATCATATTTCTTCTTCACGACCATTGACATCCGTATTGTTTTTGCACTGTACATTCGTCAGCGATTGAGTAACATTGGAATCCACACTATCAGTCGGATATATTCAAGCGTGTTCTCATCTACGCGTTCCAATAAAGTTGTTCTTTTCAATTTTGCTTGCCTTTTGCCCCTCGCAGGCTTGCCGCCGCTTGCGAACGACCCTGATTGGTTGGGCTACAAATAGACGCTCTGAACACGAGGCTACTGTACTCACGCGTACAGACGCCCAATAGTCAAGGCTCCTTGACTGGGCACCACCACGGCCTTCAGCCTGGGCGATCAATCCCTTTGCCCGGTCATATACCCCATCTTTCACGACCTGCTATTCCCCGTTGTATGATTTTTAGCTGACATCTTGCGACACCATATAACCAAGGCTGATACCACTTCCCCCAATCGAGCATCGTGCTAATTTATCGAATATTGACTCGTCAAACTCGTCTCGTATTTGACCTTAGCGTTTCCTCCGTCGTACTTGTCGAAATATTGGCCCAGTATCTTCTCCTAGCCTTCCCTACTTGCCCTACAATATGGCAGATATAGAGAACGGGCGATGCCACGCTAAGAAAGCACCCCAAGATGGCCCGCCTCTCATTCAGCATGGCGATCTCGTATTCCAAGGTGTGAAAGGTTCTATCACTTATTTACGCTCAGCTAATGCGGTCCCTGATAGCGCACCACGTACGAAATAAGTAAACAGCTGCACGTCGGTAGCAGAGGAATTAACTATTGATTTCTAGGTTGGCTGGATCATCACTGGATTCTTCACAATAGTTGCAATTATGACATCTTTCTGGTTAATCAACAAACACTTACAGTGGTACACCAATGTACGTTTATCAGTACCTTGATAGAGAATTTTTACCTGATGGTTATGAGTGTAGAAACGTGAACAGCGCTGTAAGATTTCTGCGTGCGATGGTAACGCACTAGCATACTAACATGACGCGACGATAGACATTGTTCGAATCCTTTTCATGGTGCCCATATATGCGGTCATCAGCTTCGCGTCATACTTATTCTGGGTATGAAGTTTCTTTCAGTCCTCATGAACAGTACCTAACGTTCTGCATATCGCTTGTAGAACCATTCAACTCCTCTCTTGTTGCTACGAGATTGTTACGAGTCTACAGTGCTGACTTCATTCTTCTATCTCCTACTGTTGTATCTATCACCCGACCCTGTTGAACAACAGGAGATTTTTCGCAAGGTACATTCTTCGCTGTGGAATATGCACTGGTCCCACTGACACGATGTAGTCTGGCTTATCCCGTGAAAATGACAAGGAGGCTCGCAAGAAGGGTCAGAAGCTACATAGATGGGTGTTTCCTCTTGGATTCATCAAATGGAAACCTGTCGTAAGTACACACTACTAATGTTTCCTCATACATGTCTGAACATTTCATCACAGGATGGACTCTTCTTCTTGCAGCTCATTAAATGGGGCGTGCTCCAATATTGCGTCGTTCGTCCCTTGTACGCATCCGCTTCAACGGTGATTTACCTTGACTGAACATACCATGTCGTCTCCTCCAGAACGACATTGATAGCTGTCATCCTGGACTACGCAGGCCTTTACTGCGAGGATTCGTGGAGCCCAGGGTGGGGTCACATCTATGTAAGAATGATACCTGTCTTTGAGTGCCAATGCCACTGTCTCAAGCAGTATTCAGATTACGGTGGTCGTTTCTCTCTCAGTCACTATAGCCATGTACTGCTTGATCCAGCTTTATGTGTGCGTTTCCGATCGTCTGAAACCACAGAAACCACTCTTGAAGTTGTTCGCAATCAAGGCTGTCGGTATGTGACATTCTTTGTCCTGCGGCTTGATGGGCACCTGACCCCATATTAGTGTTCTTGACATTCTGGCAAGCAACCGTTCTCTCGTTCTTTACCATATTGGGCTGGGTTAAGGATGTAGGTACCGTTCAGCTCATGCTAGATACCCACATTCATGCAGTGAATCTTAGACCACGTACATGACTGCCGACAATATCAACATTGGTCTTGGCGCAATTCTGGAGACGTTTGAGATGATGTAAGTCAATCGGGGCGTTCTACTCAGTATCTGCTGTCTGACAGCCACCGTTTCAGGTTGTTCGCCTTTCTACATATCAAGGCGTTCACTTACAAACTTTACCGCATGCCTCCTGATCGTACACCTCGATGGCGGGCACTTATACATGCAATGAACTTCAAGGAAACCCTGCGCGAGCTTTGGGCTGGCACACGTTACATGGTTCGGAGAGCTCGAGGCCGTGAGACGGATATTCAAGCCCGGCGCGAAGCTGCATTGGAAGATGTCTTTGGGCGGACGCGGTTCGAGATCGCACATGGATCTAGAGTAGCGTCCGAGAAAGACGAGCTCAATGAGAAGAGCAAGAAAGGAAACAAAGGTGACGCAGAATCGCGCACGTTACGTGACTTGGCTATTGCAGTGGAAACTGAAGAGCTTGTTCACGTTGGTGCTGAGAGACAATGGCTTGGGTTGGGTGACGGGCATGCATACAGTCTGGGGTATCAGTCAAGGAGGGAAAAGAGTGAAGGTCTGGAGGCGGAGATTGAGAAGGAATTGGCAAAGAGAGGTCTCGGGAGGAGAGGTATGTTACGCTCCCTTTGCTAACTACAAATTCTACAAGCCCTAATTTGTTCCTTCTTGCAGAGCGTTCAGAAAACCGAAGTCACCATTCCTATGAACGTCTAGATGGAGAAGATAAGAACCAAGTCCAAGGGCATTCCAAGAAACCCTCATGGTGGCGGAACATATACAACCGACTTTCTCAGTCTGGCCAAGAGCCCCAATTTGACTCTGAGAAGATGATTTCTCACCGTCGTTCCTCTAGAGTCGAGCGGTCGCTTGGTCATATTGAGGATCATGCATACGATGACCCACCACCTGCCTCCGCCATCAAGACGTATCGCGATAGCAAACGATCCAGGAAACCCCAATCACCACCAGCCGCACGACACCCGACGATGCCTCTGCCCCAATACGATATCGATCTAGAGAACACTGTCCCGTACGCGCAACCTGCAACGTCCGGACTTGGATATCTCACTCCTCACGCATATGCACCTCCCATGGCAACGACTCCATCTGCCACTTCTCTATCTGTATCTGACCGACCCGATAGTTTTCTTGCTAGGGCGTTCCCATACACCTCAGACGCGTCGCACTCGGGCGAGACTATCCTCTCTGACCCCCCATCTTCTCAGTCGCATCAGTCACGAGTCCGTCTTGGAGGAACTAAAGACGTTGTCGTCACAAGCACAGTCTATTGCAACAGGCCTGTGATGGCGGAAACCCCGAACGTCGTGGGGTTTGAACGAGCCGTTGTGGAAGACACCCGAGCAACGTTGGAACGTCTCGTTGAAGAACCGGACATTGAGGCGCCTCCGCCCCCTCCTAAGACAAAATCTGTTCATCGTCGTGATTTTGCTCAGCATGCAATGGCAACTTCGATACCTGCGGTTTCTAGCCAATACACGAACCGGCATATGTCACCTCCATTCTCTCGACCGGATCGCTCCAACTCGCCCAAGAGGAAACCTGTAGATTACGACCGACTTGTCATGCCCGCCCCTCTTGCGCCTCAGAATCACCAAATCACCCAGCCACCATCGGTTCCCAATGTAGTTCAACCTACGCTACTGGAGAGAGGCAGGACACTTCGTACACCCCAAAGTCCTAGTACTACCACTAGCCCTACTCGTTCTCCACAGCACGTCTCTCCGACCGCTCCATATTTCCTCCGCAGACCTGTGCACCCGCCAGCCCACGTTGACTCACTACAATCTGGTGATAACTCTATCACACCTCCTCCGAAGCTGCGTCGTGCAACACAGAACATTAAGCGACACAGCTATGACGCGGAAGGGCGGGCTCGCGCTAGAGCTGAACGGCGGGTGTCCGCGCCCATTCCTATAGGGGAACAACCGTGGCATCCGCAACAGTACCCCCAGCCCAAACCCAGCTATGATTATTCCCATTCATACGCTCCGAGGTAGGATATCCTGTGTTTCTTCGTGAACATTTCCTCAACGACTGCTCTCGTTGCTTATCATTATTTCTGGTATTTCTTTTGCCTCGCTCAGGTTGGAACGCACTTACGATACGACTTTTACGACTGTCATGACTCCCGCCTACGTTTACGACCGTAATGATACCTGCTGTTGATTGTGACTGTACCCGAGAATCTGATATTGCTCAGGACCAGTCTCGTACTACTGTGACTTCAGAATTCGCGCTTAAGATCCTGAGACTCGAAGAGGTAGTCAATGGCATACAGAGGTGACTAAGACTGGGATAATGTATCGAACTCATCCAAGAAGTCCAATGCACGACAAAGGTCAAGGAGCATGAACCAGCCTAAGAATAGGATAGTGCATTCCACGTACATCCGGAAAGCTCGACCACTCTGCTAGTAATTAACGCTTTTGCTCTGTCCACTGGTCATAACGGACGGTTACAAAGCTACGGTCAAGTGGCCACATTGCTGTCGCAACCGTCTGCGTAAATGGCATTTCTTGTTTGTCACAGATCGTTCAAATCACTTTTCACGATGGAAGACGTGGATGTCCATGCGTCGAATTTACATTGTCGTGTAAGATCTGCCTCTTGTCATTGTCTGCCTCGTGTCTTCTCCCTCGCTACAGTACGACGGAAATGCCGGTAGAGTACGATCCCATAGATCATTACAAAATTATTATGGACAATTCAACAACAGGGCCCAGGGGAGAAAGAAGAACTAACATGAGGGGGGAGGAGGAGGAGGAGGAGGATCCGAGGATAATCCGAGCAGAGGGCAGGTCACGTGGTATATGACGCGCTCTGCCCCAGGCTTGACACTTCTGTGTCACCGTCTTTCACGCGAGCTTTCACGAAGCTGAAATCAATGTCGCAACGACTGGCAGAGCTACGGGGTACGGTCTTTCTTGGCCGGCCGTATGCTTGGCTTCTATTCATAGGCAAGCGCATTTGGTGAGCGTTCACTCTATGGAACTTGTGATACTAACTTCATCGAGAATCACTATTGAGAAGACGTTCGTCTCCGAGTCAGTTCCTAACTGACCCGGGAATCAATTACTCGTCTGTGTACGAACGAGATACGGCAAGCGAATATGGGTTGTCAGCAATACAATTCTCGTATGCTTCCGCCAGAGTTTGTTGGACCGACTCATCACAGATGACGGTCAGGTGTAATTAAAATAGTTACACTAGGCTACGCGTTCTCTCAATGCGGACGTTCAACATACAATACACAATACTTCCGTACAATCGGCTCAAGAGGTGAGTACGGATCGAGTCCGACGCAACATTCCATGCCGCTGTACCGTCATGCATGTGTACACAAGAAGCAATACCTACCTTTCTAAAGCTCGCATGTGCTATGGACCGCATCCGAATCCGAGCACTCGGTTCGCCTTCCGTGTAGGAAGCAAACTTCCCCAGTAATGCTGTCCATTGCGTCACCTCCTACTCGAGAAAATGCATATAAGGCGGCCCTCAAACGCAGCGAAAGTCCAACAATCTGCTCAGCCTTTCACGTACTACTCTGCACCTGCAAATTCATACCTGCGTTTTTTTCACTCGTCTATCATCGCATCACTCAACATGCGTACTTCATTCTTCGCCGCTCTCGTCGTCGTCGCCCTGACGTACACGAGTTCGTCGCTTGGTGCTATCATCCCCGCTGGCGGGGTTGAAGTGCCATCTGGAGGTCTCCCTGTGAGTCTCCCTACTTCAGGTGTAACTCTGCCTAGTGGTGTCGGGTCAGGTAAGCAGTCTTTTCTCTATTGCATACAATAAAAATTCTGACTTATCTTTTTCTAGTTCCTGTCGAGATACCCAGCATCGGTGTACCCGACTTGCCCATCCCTACACCCCCGGCTGGCATCCCGAGCTTACCAGACGCACCTATCCCGCTTCCCATCCCTGTTCCTTCCATACCTGCAGTTCCCAATCTACCCATCCCGAGGGCCGAAATTCCCTCTCCCGAGGCTTCGGGTATCCCCAATGCACCCGCCATCCATAACGTCCCGGCGTCGCCGGATGTCCCTACTGTACCCGTTGCGGCGCCGACAGACATCCCCACTATACCTGTCACCATCCCGTCTGGCGTACCGAGCGCGCCTGTCAGTGTTAGCCTGCCTACAGGTGTGCCCAGCGCACCTGTTACGATCCCATCGGGTATTCCTAATGTCCCGTCGGGTATTCCTGGTGTGCCCTCGGGTACTCCCGAGGTACCAGCCACACCCGCTGTCCCGACGCCTTCGCTCCCGAGCGTTCCCGCCCTTCCTACCATCAGTACACCGGCTGTACCTACTGTACCCTCTGTATCCCTCCCCGTCCCTGTTCCTACCCTGGTCTAAACCATAGAAATTCGGAATGGAGTGAAATAGCTAGGTCCTTGTCTGGTACAAGAAAATTTGTCCGAAATGTATGCGATGAATTCAGTGTGTATTTTTACGTCGTTTCAATGATATCCTCTATGCCAAAATCCCGAAACGAGCATCTGTGAATCCATTTTTCGACGCGTCGAGGTAAGGAGCCTATGATCACGTGACCGTGTTCCTCGTTCTGTCAATGTCAGCCCCACAACGTCAAAACTCCAGAGGAAGCTCTTCGAGGAAATTCAAGCACCGAGCCTGCTTCGACCGCGCAGGCTGGAACCTAGACATTTGGATACATGGAGGTGCAGCAGAAGGTATATCAGGGTATATTCCTATGAAGTACAACATATGTGGCCTCGAGATTATGGAGCCAATGCAAAGGGCAACACGAAAGGGGGAAGGCGGAAAGGGCAAGGCAAACGACGAAAGAATACAAAGAATCGGGATGCAATCGAGTCAAGGACGCATACATGCATGCAATAAGACTAAGCTGACAGCTGCTAGTGGCGAGGACAAAAAAACAGCTGGATAACATCATAACCTCGAGAAGAGCGACGAAAGCAACAACGTGGGCAGATAATAACGGGGCATTATTGACGAATACTAGTAGAAACCAAAGTTCGTGTGTCTGAAGAAGAAGAAAAAAGAGAAACGGCAATACCACTGGCACGTGACGGCATCATAACTCTAACCACCATGATCACGAATTAGCAGAATCGACTCTAACAAAACCCAAACTCCCTCTTACCAGCCTAACAACAAACCCATTCAACGCCTCCTGTTCAAGACTATTCAACCCCTCTCCATGTTCCGCATGTATCACCTTTCTTGCATTAACCTTATCCAACACCATCTTCATCTCACTCTCCTCCTCTTCCTCTCCATCCGCCCCTCTTTCGCGATCAAAGTACGCACGAGCACTCGGGTCGGGGAACCGTTCCGAAGGTGAAGACGGAGGTTGGGTATCACCAAATCGGACTTTGAAGCTGGGGGTGACGGGCGTGGCGGGTTCGAGTGGGCTGGATGAGAAGGATGATGCTGAGATTGTAGACATTCGGTCGCGGTCTCGTCTATGTTCCGAGTATTCGTCGTCAAAGTCTGGCCTTGAGTTGAGACTTGGAGGAGAGTGAGGAGAGAAGCAATGGGCGGCGGCGGCGGCGGCAGTGGAAGACGAGGAAGGCACGAGGGAAGGGACTGCTGATAACACAGGAAGTGGCGGAAGGAGAGGAGAAGGAGCAGGCGACGATGATACGATCAGAGGTGCAAGTACAGGACGACGAGAGAGAGGTTCGATCGTAGGTTCGGTCATTGTCGATGCAGCCCGTGGCCGCGTCTTAGGAGCGGGGGACCCCAGAGGCGTGATATTAACATCTGCAGAAGCAGCAGACGTCGATAACGACCGGAACCTGAATCTCGTTCTCAAGATTCTCGTCAGGATGGATGGAGACACAACAGGGGCGCGAACGTCCATAAGCTGATCCATCGCCTCATCTTCTTCCTCCTTACTCTTCGTCTCCTCATGCGGTATATGGAATGAGGAAACTTGCACTGCGCCTTCTTCGCAGGGTACATCGTCGACACCGTGAATCCGAACATTAGGCTCGAACCGGGTGGACTCCAACTTGAAGCTTTGGAGCTTCTCTTTCACAGATGCGTGTTGTTCGGGCGTTGTAGGATTGAAGAGGTTGACGCAGAAGTCCAGAGCGCGTTGGACTTCGTCCTCGGATAACTTCGCGCCCATTTCTGCACCGCCTTGAATCACTGCAAGGAATTGAGTCAGGGAGAGATTATTCGCTGATATAGCAAGCAACAAGACGAACCAGGTCTCAAGAACGAAAATGCCTTGTCAAAGTTTTCATCTCCAATATCGGCGAGGACGTTCATATTTTGGGAGCGGATCTGTTTATATGCGCTCAGAACGACGACAAGGAACCTAGATAATCGAGTCAACGTTTTTATACGAGCCAAAGTATAAAGACCACTTACCTCGTATACGATACTGTGACTCTCGTATTGCACCAGGCCGCGGCCTCGCGTTCCGTACAGTCACCCCTAAGAGAAGCAGCGATGGAAACACCAGCCGCCATCCCACCTGTGCACGCCAGATGTACTCCGGAAGAGAAGAAAGGGTCGATGAAAGCTTAATAAACACGAACCATCAACATTTAGGAAGGCAAAGAGAAAACACGGAGATAGACGGAAGGTGATATTCACCTCCTGCATCGCCAATGATCCTCCACCCCTGACCAGCATATCGACTTGCCGAATAACTGAAGTCGCTCGCGCTACGCGCCATGGGCGGGGATCCAGAACAAGCTTCTTTGTTTGCCTTACACTCGCTTTCTTGCTCATCGCGCGCATCGGGCTCCCGAGAACCATACGATTCGTCCACCGCGACGAGCTCTCCTTCACCAATAAGCTTCTGAACGCCTGGAGCAAGGTGAAGGAACGTAAGATATCTATCCGCTAAAGCCGAAGTCTTCTTCGGGTTCGGTTCCCCAGGGGGAATGGGTGGACCCCCACAGGCACTCGAACATGCGCGGGAGCGAACACCAAGCTGTTTTTGTTCCATCACCACACCAACCGAGGTCAGCCCATTGTGCAATGGTATAAACCATGCCCAACCGGATTCGTCTATCCAATAACCAAAATTGAGTATTGAGCATACCTACCAGTGATGCGGAATAGGAAAACTTACCACTCAACGCTTCGAAGAAGGGTGCATTTTCTCGGTCAGTGCCGTGGCCGTACATGCCTGTTCCTCGCCAATACCCCCATATGGCGACGTTTTTGAGGGATTCATTGTACTTGCGATTCTTGAGATACCTGAGTCAAGAAAGGAAGATCGTCAGTCTTCTATTGCTTCTCATGGGAGAGAACGCGGGAGGGCATCCTCGGACCCACTTTGTACTCATTACACCTGCCCGCCCGCTCGCGTCAACAAGGTAGTCAAACGCGATTTCACCCCTCACACCCGAATCGGTGACGTAACTTGCGCTGATTGGTCTACCCATCTCGTCGTCGTCTCGCGAATGGTCGAAATGGATGGCGGTGACGCGCGTGCCCTCGTGTACATGCACGCCAGACGACTTTGCGTGTCGAAGGAGAATGTTATCAAAGTCCGCGCGGGTGACGTTCCATGCTGCGTTGGACGCCCCGAGCGCAATAAAGTCCGTGTCTGGCACAAGGTTAAAACAATGAGCTTATTGGTATGTATAAAGGCAACGTACAACCCTCGCGCATGAACTGGTTGAATTTTATCGCGGAACCGGGCTGTCGCACAAATCAGCCGTGAAAGAAATTCAAAGGCGAGATTCAATCTACCTTTGTCGCGAATCCGAATTCAGCGACCTTCGCTTCCGCCTCAATGAATCTCAGGTAGTGTCGCACACTAGGAATCAGAGACTCTCCGATGTGATACCTAGGAAAATGAGCCATTTCAAGTAAGACGACGTCGTAGCCCTCTCGTGCCAAGACCGTGGAGGCGTATGAGCCAGCAGGCCCGCCGCCGATGACCAGGACCCTCGTGTTCTGTGAAAAAACAAAGAGTATGATTAGCGAGCTCATTTTGACGGTTGCGAGGCCAAGAAAAAGGAACATGAATGAAGCCTCAAGATGCGCAACGTACCGACGGGATATCCGACGACATCTAGTGACCGACGGAGAGAAAATGACAGAAAATGTCTGGTTGAAAGGCGACGGGTATCCGAGGACAAAGCAAGAAGATAAAAGGATGGCCGTCTGTCACGCTTGTTGGCGATTATATAGCGTTCTCCAAGGCCGTCACGCCCCCTTCTACGCCGAGGGATCGTGGCTCGGCGAAGACGGCGGGGATGGCGCGGACAGATGGGACCCAACGTCGGAGAACATTCCTGAGGAAGGCCGAAGACGCTGTCCTCCGGGATGTGTGGCGGCCACGGCGCAGCGAGGAACGGCGCAGGCCGAGACAGCAAGTGAAGTAGCGGCCGGCCTTCCCTGCGTCCCACCCCGCCGCCCCGCGACAGTGTCCCTCGACGCACGCTCTTCCCTCGTCCATCCCGGGTCCGAGTAGAGGCCCCTGCAGCACGCCAAAAAATACGCAAAAAACCGGTGCATTATGGGAATTGCGCGTGCCACGACACATCGGGCCAGGAGAAGCACATAACCTTACTGGATGCGCAGAGAGTCACTGCAGAAATGACGCCGCCTGCTCTGCATAGTCGCAGAAAAGACGCACCAAGATGTTGCCAGCAATCGGGAGAGCATTAACAGCACTTGCCATAAAAGGCAGGTCCATTGCCTCTTTGCGACGGTCCGACCTTCTCCGGCCTTTCGTCCTTCCCGCTCCCGCCCACGCAATTGACCTTTCTTCTTCCCCTTTCCGCTCATCCACGGCGCACAGGGCCTCGTCGCTGACGTGGGACGAGAGTCTTTGGTCTCAGATGCCAGGGACACCCTCAAGGATGCGCCGGTGCATTCAGTAAGTCTCAATTGACACCCTGATATCCATGTGGCTTTGTGCGCCCAAGTCCGTCCCTGGTTTACTCCCATTATCTCTCTTTTCAATGCTCTGGGCAGTGGACGGATAAATATCGTCTTTACTGCCCAAAGCCTCTCAATATATCGCGATCGAGTGGACATATCGTATCCCGATGACGGTGCATCGCGCCAGAACGTTTTCTGGAGGTACGTAGAGTGGTCTCGTGCAGCCGGTTTCCCCGCAACGAATTGCGAGAAACACGGATGGGCACATACGTGTACTCAATTCCCTGGTTTCCTCACCCGTTTCACAATAAATGACGGTCGACGGTGGTCGGCTACCAAGGTTCGACTTCGTGAAGATCCTGTTGACTCATTGACGTTCTCTGGCTTCGACTTCCATACCAGATCCCGATTCCTCCAGCTATGTGTCCTGTATGGCCCCCACAGTCGGGTCCAGAGACGTCTGATTAGTCGTGTCCCTGGAACCCCTTGATCTGCAGCCCTTCCCAATCCGTCAAGGTTCGCGCCGAGCGCAACTACAAGGCTTCGGACGTCGCGGGCTCGGAGACAGGACGTTCAGTCGAAGACCATACGACACATTCTCGGAAAACGTTTTGGTGTTCGACGTCGCTCTGGTCGAAAGCCTATTGTGATCTGCGCATCCCGCTTCCGGACGCTTCTCAACTATTGATCATTATGATGACAACCGGAGGGTGTTCTCAGCGAGACAGGGCCCGAGTTTCTTTATGTACTTCCTTACATTGTGCTGTCGTGGTCGAGCTGGAACGTCGGAGCCGATTGTCAACTAGGTTCCGATATCAATGGTATGGCATTGTTGCTCTCGTCCACCGGTAGTGCGAGGTGAGTGCCCCGACGCACCGCCGGGGTCGTCTATGTACCTTCGCCAGTTTGGACTAGCTTGATCCTATTTGCTCCCGCCGTGTCCTCTCACACCGCTCGCCCAAGGTGTACAGCTTGCGAGGTATAGATCAATAGATGAAGCTACGTACAGTATTCTCAGACAGCTATCACTCTCTGGTACGTACCAAGAATGGGCGACTCGGGGATCAAATACGAAGGTTGTGATGTCTCAGTCGATGTACCGGTACCCGGTACCCGGTTGGATTGTACGAGTTTACGGGTACCAGGGGTGCGATGGTGGTATATGAACCACCATGATTGGAAGATGAGGTGTTCGTTGTTGCGCCCTCTTTCTTCATCTTTCCTTCTCGGACGCAATACTCTTGTTCTTTTTTTCAAGTGCTGTGCACGTGAGTATTCATTTCCCCTGCAAGAATGTAAGAGTACTGATAATAGTTCTACGGCTCTTTCTTCCAGTTATACACTTTCATTCTTTATCTTGTTTCAACGTCATTGGCTCGCAAGTCGACCTACACCTTCCCTCGTATACCACCACAACTCAACGGAATCTCAACAATGCACTTCATCAATACCGCCACTTTCCTCCTCGCCATCGTCCTCCCTGTCGCTTTCACTGCGCCAATCCCGTTCTCCTCATCCGAGTCAACGTTACAAGTTAGGGATGGTTCCGACGTTGATTGCACGAAGCTAACGCGGGGAGATGGTGGAAAGTTTATTGTATCGGGGCCTTCTGGTCCTGTGATGTAAGTGTTCGTTCTCTGCATATATTCGGGTGACTTCCCTTTGAGTATGAGACTCTGAACAACGTACGTATCATACAGTGACAAATGCTTCAAGTTCACGAATCTCGGCAAGTAAGTAGAACTTCCATCGTGCATTCCCAATCTCCCAATCTCAGCATTTGTGGATCTTACGAACCAATTAAATTACGCTAGCTCCCTCGGTCCAAGCTTAGCCGACATAAACAACGGAGAAAAGCCTCTCCCTCCGTTTGATTGTAACGCGGTTCAGAACCCGGCGAGTGACGGGACGTTCACCATTGATGCGAATGGTCTTAACTTGTTCACTATGAATCTTAATCTCGGGTAAGTTCACGTTTTCCTTGCATGTGCATTCGGTGCATGAGTTGATATGCATATTCTGACGTGCGTACAATTGTGATGGCAGTGCGTGCATTCAAGATCCGAGTAAAGACAACAAGTCACGGTGATGTGAAGCCTGAGGTCGGAGGGCGGATCTGCTTTGAGACTGTTTGGATATGAGATAGTCGAATACCAATGACAATCACCCTTTTTGCTTTGAGAACTGTACCACTGGTGGATTCCAGCCATGTTCACTTGCCATATACGGCTTAACACCTTACGTAAGGCGTTCAGTAACAAAGGGAGATGACGCCGGACGTTTTCTTTGCTTTTAAATTTCAGACGAAGTTCAAACTTCAAAGTTGTCTCTGAGGCTCTGCTTCTCTTCATCCATCCAACTTGCCCCCACCGACAACGCTAAAGTGACACACTCGTATTGAAACACTTTGCCGAATTCCATGCATTGACTACGAAGCCAGAACCAGCCAGAACCCAGCCGCTAGCGCAGCGTAACAGCACCCGAGTCACTGTGAAAAATTCTGAAACTCGGATATCTCTGGTTGCTGTTGCTGTCGCCCACGGACAGTCTATCCCTTTACCTTTCGTGTTCTAAGGTCTTCAATACAATCTAGCCCTGTCATCTCGCGTCCTCGAAACAATGCGTCGCTTTCCCTCCGAGTCGGTGATGGGAAGTTGGTCAGAAGTTGATCCCGTCGAATCCCTGGTATCAACGTTAACTTAACGCTATACATGTCTTGGTGCGAGTCGCGTGGCTCAGGTGAACAGACTATTAACACTGGGAACGACTTCGTATAACTTTCATGACTACACCGTCTTCTCGCCGACCCACATACATTGCCAGTACGGGTATGCTGCCTGCTATATGCTATTAGCGATCTGCTTCTGCATCTGCTGTGCAACGTTCAACGCTGGAGTCGAGCTTCAAGCTTCAAGGCATCGATCACCTTTCCTTGTTAACAGCTTACACTGTGTTTGTGCGCTGTGACACCGCATCCTGCCCATCCTCGCCGTTGGGCCGACTTACTGTCAAACCTATGTGAGACCAAGAGTAACCACTGTCCGAGGCAATCGGCGAATTGATCCAGACGAAGATGTCTTGATATCCCAGTCCTGCCCATTCAGAAACCGCCACACATGTCAGCAGAAAAAGGGGGCCTGAGCCCCAGGAAAAAATCATACCAGTAGAGAGCTGAGCCCCAGGGTGGGGCGCAGCGGAGTGACCCCGAACTGTAGTATAAGGCTTACCCGGGGACTCCCCCCATCTAAATAGATGTTAGTTTAGCCCCCAGGGGGGCCTTGACACCAGTGCATACTGAGTGAGTGAGTGAGTGAGTGAGTGAGTGAGACACAGGGGGATATTCCCCTATGAGTGAGTGAGTGAGACCCAGGGGGATATTCCCCTCGCTGTAGAAGTGTGAGTAC